>LQRL01173615.1:505-17970 GCA_001703475.1 Hydroides elegans
ATGCCGACATGTTGAAAGATGCAACTTGTTTTCCGTGCGCTAAGGTTTCAATACCACAGTAGATGGTTGTGGAATAATCTTTTTAACTGCAGTCGTTTAATTGAACATCAACATATATTTCTTACCTTTATGATAAAGACTATGAGAGCCAATAGAAATAACTATATCATACATCAAAACCCAAGTTAAGGCGATAAAGTAAGAAACATTGTATAAATGAAAAATATTAAACTTTTATATATATATTTATTCTACAGGCCTTTTCGAGCCGAGTCACATGCAATATGAACTGGACAAGAACGGGACTGCGGAGCCGACACTGGCCGAATTAACACGAAAGGCGATCCAGATACTACAGAAAGATGAGGATGGATTCTTCTTGCTAGTTGAAGGTGAGCATGCATATTAGTTTTCACGTTTGAATCATTACTATTCTTGACTTATATATGAATTTCGAACCATGAAATAAACAAAAAAGTTGTTCAATCGACAAATTAATTCAAATCATATAGAACACGTTCACTCTAGACAGATTCCAAGAGGATGACGTGTTGCTTAGGGGCCATGGAAATGCGTTGTCCAATCAAAACGTACTAACAATGTAATTCTAATCATTTATTCAGGTGATTCTATGAATGTTATGGTGTATATAAATGTTTATCATCATAAACTGAGTAATATGAGTAAACGTCCCCTCTCTATCAAAACCTGTTTATTAACTCCTTGTTCCCATTATAACCCAACATGCGGTCGCATTGACCACACTATAACTACGATCGTACCGCGATTGTATCCTTGGTATCGTCAAAAGAATGTGTCTTAGATACAAAGGAGGAACCATTTTTTATATTGAAGTATTTTTTTTTTATAAATTCTTTATTTCTAGGCGGCCGCATAGACCACGCCCATCACTACGGTCGCGCAAAACGCGCATTGGACGAATTAAGGGGAATGGACGAAGCAGTGAGGGTTGCCAAGGAGATGACAAACGATGAGCACACTTTGGTGATTGTGACGTCAGACCACTCGCATGCATTCACGTCGGGAGGGTACACGACGCGTGGACTCGATATTCTAGGTAATGAACAGAATCTTAGCAATTGCATATGACGGCCGTCTAGCTTTCACGATTGGAAGCATCAACTGAAAGTATGGGTGGATTTATTTTAAACGGCACGTTATACAAATGATCATCGCATTAACTTTGCACAAAAAATAACTATTTAATAATTTGTCTGTGGTGTATAACTAAACTGTTTACTATCTACATAGTCGTAGTCTATTAAGCGTGTTCGTAACATTTCTATTCCTATCCTAAAGTAAAAATACTTAACGGCGTTTGAACACAACTTTGAAAACAAGGTCTTTTCTTTTATACAGCTCTAAACATATAATCTTGTACACCCACGATATCGTATGTGATATTATATGTGATATATAAATGTATTTTTTATCACAGGGTTCGGAGACAACTGGGAAGACGAAGCCCCTAGCGACGGCCTTCCCTTCACGACCCTCGCCTATGGCAACGGTCCCGGTCGACTTCCGGTCAGCGGATCCCGACCGGATCTCACTGGTGCCGACACGCACCACAAGGATTACCGGCAGCAATCGGCGATCCCGATGGATTTCGAGACGCACGGGGGAGAGGAGGTGCCGATTTATGCCAGTGGGCCAATGGCGCATTTGTTTCATAAGACGCATGAACAGAACTATATTGCGCACGTGATGGCGTATGCCTCGTGTGTGGGCGATAATACGGGGCATTGCGAGGGGACGGTGGCGGGAGCGACGGGGATTGTGGGAAGGTCGTGGATTGTGGTTATTGCGGTAGGTGTGTGTATGATAGTGGTTTAGTAATTTAAAGCCATTTAGGATATTGTAAATGTTTGTTATAATTGAATATTCTAAAGGGTATCCCGTTACGTTATTTACCCATAAGCACATAGCTATAATGTTAAATATTTTAGTTTTCATAAACTGTATACTGCTGCCAGGGGAAGTCAAGGAAGTATCAATTTCATTAGATAATTGCCCGGTTGCAGATCACGGTATTAGCACCAAGCCGGTGTCGGGCATTTCATTAAAATGTATGTTTCGTAACAGTTGGTCGTTGTTCATACATAATAGCTAGTAAACACTAATTATATTAATGGCTTAACAATCATCATTGTTCAAATAGCTGTTACAAATTAATTGCATCTGAAACAGAAATAAAGTAGCGCTCAAGCATGACTTAAGCGCTGCTTGGGGTTAACACCGTGATCTGCAACCCGCCATATGTGTTACCAATTTCAAAATAAACACAGAAATCTAAGTTTTTTTGTTTTTAATTTTGATACTTAATAAGAACGCATGCATAGGAATTTAAAAGACATATAAGTTAATAAATATGCTGTTGATTATACATTTATCTCGAATTTTAATACAAATTGTTTAATCAAGGAGGCAATAATAAAAGACGCACTCTTTATATATGCACATAATTAAATTTAGAATTAATTATTGTGATTAAGGTAACGACTAAAAATGCAAAATCACAATAAAAGAATTTAATAAAACCTAAATGCACTCAATCATGGGAGCATACACTCATTGAAACTAATTATAGTATGTGTTTTTGTGTGTTCTACCTTATCTACATTTTTTTCTTATAATTCGAAAAAAAAAAAACTTTTTATATAGCGTCAATGAAGGAACCCAATGACAATTTAAATTGTATTATTTTTCTAAACTGAAATGTGCAAGTGAATTAAAATTGACGTTGATAATTTGTGTGAAAAATTGTGCGAATAATATTTTAATGACGTCCCAAAAACATTCATATGCGACGAAATGCGGACCACTTAAGGACATCGCATTTAAGGTCTTAACGGACGTTTTTCACAGACGGCGAAGCGACGTCTAAAAATTACGGGCCGTAAAATAACATCTGGGCTCAATATAGGACCAAGAAAGGGCGTGCGTAAATGACGTCATCAAGACGTGAATAGGACGAACCTGTGCCAAGTGGGAAAATGCAAAGATGTGAGCAATCTGGTTGAAGCTTATGCATGGGGACAAATATTGAAATATCCGGTCCCGATGGCTAAACTATAACGATTTCTTCAAAATATTATGATCAAAAGTTAATTGAATTAAATACATATTGAAATGAACGATGCCCTAAATTGATAAACAGAAGTGACCTTGTAACTTGCAAACATACCCACTTCTTATGTATTGACTGACTTAAGTTCAGGATGCTTCAAAAGTTATGCAAACTACACTGAACCTTGTTTATGAGGGTGTTTACCATTTCTTAAAAACGGATTAATTGACTATGATAGAGTGCATACCACAATGCTGAAAAAATGAATTAATTCATTTGCAAATTGAATACTTTATTAACATTTAACGTATTGACCCGAATAACACATCACGTTCTACTAGCATAGCGTTCCACTGGTATACGCACCTACTACACATGGGTGCACGACACGATGCTTTCGGACGTAACGTCGATATAACGTTCGTCATTAGAGCCACATGAATTTTCCGTTTATTGCCCCAACAATTCTTTTGGACGTGCTGTTACGACATGACGTCAGATGATGATATTTATTACGTCCGACTTTGTCGCGATATTGAAGCGACGTTTTTTCGACTTCTGCCTAAAATACGTACTTTTGGGAACGTCACTAACGACACGGGACTTACGTGATTAAACGTGTTAAAAATTAGTGTGATTTTAGTAGTCACATGCCTCGCCATTATATATGAAAATAAATTAATGGTGTAACGCATTAAGTACGGTAATCTAAAAATGGATCATTTGGTCCTGTCATTCGAACGTCATGCTTAATTTCTAAGAACACCGAAAAAGCTTGTTTATCATAAAACATATCATGCATGTTTTGAATACAAGTGGGCCATCACTTTTAACCCCACTTTAATAGAAGCAGCATAACCGATAAGATTCATATTAAATTTGTTATCTGTCAGTTAACATAATGGATAGAAACACGTACATGTACAGGATTGGGGTGTGGTGCATTTTATATTTAGCTAGCAGTGTCCATGGATTAAACTGTAAGTATATTAATTGATCAGCATACTATTACTCATATACATCTGAAGTTAACACAATATACAGGGCGTTATTACCTCACCAATATTGAGTGGACTACCGTACCCGACGCAAATACAACATAAAGATAACATACTATTTGTTTATTATAAACAATATCTTATGTAGCATGATATTTCACAAAGCAAAGAATACAATAGCAAAAGCAAAGATATTGTGTAAAAGAATACAATGAAGTAGCTATTTTATTATTGTATTCCTTATATATTTGTTCAATTCAAGGTGCTTCCACGCTAGAAATTGCCTTAAATGAAAAATGACATGCCTAAGCGCCGATATAGAGAGGGCGCCTGTGGCGTCTCAATATCCCCTCCTGGTTCGCTGGTATATGTTTTAACTAAAATAAAATGGCGCCCCAGTTAAATCGATTATTTCATACCATAGGCGCACCTCAATTCAATATTTTCACGATTAGCGTCTCTGTAAATATTCTTGCATTAATTATATTTATTAATAGACGTTATATTTCATTCAAACCCATCAGCTTCTTACGTAAACATATATAATTAAATTCAAGGTAAATGATGTTCACTCGCTTAAAATGCTACATTGTATATATTTACGACCTGACTACACTTAGAAGTGGGTTGAATCTTAACAACTGAAAATGTACTTAAACTGATGATGGTATACGTGCTATTTATCATTTTCTAGTTTTTTGCTTTGCCTTTGGTGAACTTCCCAAAATACACTATCATAACACCGTCTTACAAATATCGTCAAACTCTATTATATAACATTTGAAATGATACTCATATATAATGAATTTGTACAATATAAAAATAATCAACGAGAAACTATATAAATACATACATTTTTAGACCCGATCCCTTATCCATTGACTATACCTATAAGTGACACTAACCTTCTCGTCCTAATCACCTTTTTATGTCCGTTTACGTCGAAAGGACGTACTTAGGACATATCTTGTCCAAAGGGTAAATGCTAAAAAACAAAGAAGTAGAAATGAATCTTTGTCAGCTAAATTAAAACGTACAGTTTCAATTGTAAATCAAATGATACTAATTTAGTTGCATTCATACAAAAACAACTTTGTATAAATTAATCAATCCATAGATATCGTTTTAGACCCGAATCATGACCCCAAGACCACCGATGAATGATTCTCCGCCTTTGTCGATATCATGTTTAATCGCCATATCATACAAGAGAGTAAAAGAGAAAATTAGTTTTAATATTTATAATGCATTGTATGTAAACTATCTCATATTTCAGACCCGAATCCCGACCCAAAAACTCCAGATGAATGGTTTGCTGCTGGCCAGGATGAACTCGGGGAGGCACTCAAAGTGAAATACAACATGAATCGGGCTAAAAATGTCATTTTCTTCCTAGGTTTGTATCAAATGGAACATAACAATATTAAATATAAAAAATGTTAATGAAGGGCAACGAATGTATTTGCTCTTTTTATTAGTACAAATAATTGCTACTTAAACATAAGTTTGCCTCATAAATTGTGATTGTGTCGGCGAATTTTACAATCGAATGGATATAAAGTGGTTTTGTACTGATATCCGAAATGTGGCATATGGTTCAATAATGCATGACAGAATCGAATGCTGATATGTACCAGCAAAATATTAAAAAAGAAACATTGATAAGAATTTGCTATATAATTGACAATTAACATTGCATATTATATTTGGAGTAAATTTTTTTAAACACAACTGGCAAAATTAATACCGTGATACACCGAACTCTATATTTCCGTTCCATATTTACCATTTCTTTACTGATTTCAGGCGATGGGATGAGTATGAACACTGTGTTCTCGGGTCGTATCTATGTTGGTCAGTCGAAGTATGGGCAATCGGGGGAAGAATATCAACTCGCCATGGAGAAACTTCCACATGTTGGATTGGCTAAGGTTCGATAAGTGTACATATTTTGTTGTTTATTTCATACGCAGTCACTGAAATGTTAAATCATGTAATAGGCTGATACAATTCGATAACGATTTCGGGTGTGAATAAATATTTTAATCGGGTCCATTAAACAGTGTTCCAGACGTCAAATGAACGTCATTGTTACGTCTGATTTTGTCGCGAAGTTGCAATGACGTTTTCCTACACCAACAATATAACATATTGCAATGAAACGGGAAACTGTCATATGGGCCATAAATAGAACGTCCTTTATATATCGTATTCTATATACTTTTACTTTGATTCTGATTTGATTCTAACCTCAGGCTTTCATTTTAAACACACAGATTCCGGATCATGTTGGAACAGCAACGTTATACTCGTATACTCGTATGTCACTTCGTCATGCAACTATTAAAAATATAGACCGATATCCTGTGATAATTTGATAATATCTCATAAATAAATTCTAATTAATTTCGCTTACAGACCTACCTTGTGGACAAGCAGATCCCCGACTCAGCAGGAACTGCCACTGCTTTTCTTTGTGGCGTCAAAGCCAATGACGCCACAGTTGGCGTCAATGCGAACGTCAAACGAACCAATTGTAGCAACTCTGCTGAGAACGAGGTCACGTCTATATTGGACTGGTCCATGGCCGCGGGTAAGTGGCTTGAATATATCAACGACAGGGGGAATAGGGAAACCTAAATTGCAAAATAAAAAATACAGTTGAGTAATATATATATGTCTTATTGTCGTCGTGATCCTAGCTGTATGATATATATACTTATTAGGACTGATACAATCACGTGAATGATTGAAGGTCTCCTTAGGCCGAGTTCACGTAATCTAAAAGCACGGAAACTGTGCCAAAAAAGCCCGCCATTTTTTTAAAATACAAAAGTGTCTTTCGAGCTCTCGGTTTTCGAGATTTTATTTTCGGGCTTTTATGAGTGCGTGAACGCGGTCTTACGACCATTTTTGCAACCGAACAATTAAACTCACAATTTGGTTTTAATTAGCAGGCCAAGCACAAATATTTATCGAAATGATAGAGTTCTCCACTCTAATTTTGCGAACCTGAAACATATAAAACAATCATATAAAACAAACATATAAAATAATCATGTATAGAGTGTTCAATTTTTCACAGGTAAATCAACTGGCATTGTAACCACCGCGCGCATAACCCACGCTTCACCCGCAGCCTCTTACGCTCACAGTGCCGAGCGCAATTGGGAGAATGACGCCATATTGAATACAACGGTTCGAGGGGTGCCAGGGGCGTATAATCTGCAGTTTGGATGCAAGGATATTGCAAGGCAGTTGATTGAGGATAATCCCGATATAAATGTAAGATACTTGGTATTTATTCTATTATAAATGGAAATTATTTGATATAAGTTTAATTATTACATACATAGCATTTTATTTATTCAAATCAAAGTTAATTTCCCATCTTTAGGTTAATACATTATTTATGTCAATATATCTGGATAAGTTCTATGAATCAAACTTTTATTGAATAATTCGCCTGTATGATGCCGAAAACCTTATTATCTGCCCATCTTATTACCCCAAGGCTTGCATTTGACAATTATATTCATTAATTACTGTTCAAATCAGGTGCTAATGGGTGGAGGAAGACGTAACTTCCGGCCTACAACGCGAGCGGACGACGAATATGAAACAAGTTTTGGCAAGCGCGAGGATAATCGCGATCTGATTCAGGTTGGCACGAAGTCTATTTCCAGTTCTAAAGCGTATGTTAAGTATACAAAATATTTATCAATTTAATTATTATTAGGCAACATGCTGCCACTCCAGCCGTATTGTTGATTCTTGTTATTTTCGTTTTTTTTTTCATTAAAGAAGCGACAGTTTTATTCATGTTACAAATTTGTGCGTAAAAAAGTTCTAATCTTGCCATCAATTCAATCTGAATTATCCTTGAAAAACATGAAGAAATCCTTTGAAATGCATGCAACCATGAAAAGCAAGTTTATGTTTTAGAATGAATTTATCAAGATTATTTAATGGGACAAGTAGATGCCTATATGAATCGTTTTATTTGTTGCAAAAATAGATATATCATTTAACAAATAAACAGTTTAATATAAGAATCGAGTATATTTACTTTCAAGGAATGGAAAGATGACAAAGATAGACGAGGAGTCTCCAACCAGTACGTTTGGAACAAAGATCAGTTTGACGCAGTGGATCCTGCAAACACCGACTATCTGCTAGGTATTATATGTTTGAACAAATCAAATCGGGCGTCGAAGTTTCAAAATAATATTTGATAGCGTCAGTTTTCCTGCACATGGTTCACCTGATCGATATCAACATGAATTATAAGGCATTGATAGCTAATAGTAGGGTTATTTTGTAACTATACTGACGCAAAGTAAAAACGCAAGTCCAAATTCAAACTTATGTATCTCAAAAAGTAATCAACGCATCATCGTCAAATTTTCACAGAATATTGTTGTAAATGTTGTTAAACCATGACCAAGATATCATTAACATTCAACGTTCAAAACGAACATTAATATACCATTTTTCCCATGAAGTCACAGTTTTTACCATACAAAATGATGTATGATATGCTTAAGTCTCGTTTAACTGTATTTTAGCGTAACGCTTGTAGCGGAAGAATTCTTGTTATAATAAATGGAGTTATTTTGGGTCATTTGACGGCGAACCTTTGATTAATTGTGCCGTACAGCTCAATAAATAGGGTACTGCCCCGAACTCATAAAAAAGCGTTTTCATAACATCTGTTATCAGATTCACGTTGGAAACATAAGAATGATACTGTTTAGTTTATGTTTTGCTATTCAAAAGTAAATGGTCTAATTATTTCGCTTGCGCACGATTATTTTGACGTCGTCCACGTTCATTCAAGAGTCGCGTTTCCACATCCTGTAAGTTCGTATCCCATTGTCGCGCGGACAATTTTGCTCTTTCTATCGACTCGTCTAGTTGTTATGACTCACTTGACCCAAATTCGCTGCACCGCTTGCATTTTGAAATGGATATCGAGGATGCGATGTTCGCGCCAAGCGATCGTAAGTATGCGTATAAAACCTTGTTTGCTCGGGCTATGCATTGTACTGCAAATAGCTGGTAAGCTGGCGGTAATATTTAAATCAATTTACTTATGATAACACAATAGCTGCCACTTTTGTGAATGTTTTTGCAAAACACCATTTTCTAGCACATCGATATTTGGCCATCTCTCACGTTCATGAAGTTGTGGCGTTGCGATCGGTGTATATTTTGATTTCAATCTTTTTGCTAACCTTCCTATTTTCCTTCCGCTTGCATTCCATGAGGGTTTTGAAGAGTTTGTGGCGATCAAAATACTCGCCATTATTTCACATCCGTCATACACCTATGTGCGACTTTTTACGTCATCAGAAATATGTATCGCTTCAAGATTATCAATACAGTTAGTTCTCAGTCTTTTAAGCATTATATGTCAATTTCATGACTGTAACCCAACAATTGAATAAATTAAAGTATTCTAAGACACTTGCGTTTTTACTTTGCGTCAGTATATATGAATATATCTAACTTTTGTTTTTTACATTTTAAGGTATCTTGTGAGTTTTCGATATCGGTGTCTGTAGTACTCCGTATGTTTTGCAAACATCAGATTTCGCATCTCGTGCGATTTATTTCTAATCTGAAGAGGTGAGGCTTTGTCAAACTAGAAATGAAGCGATATATGATAGGCCTATCATAGATAGCCTGGCCAATTAATTATAATCTAGACTTTTCCTACATAAAATGATATCACTAAACAAAATGTATGAATGTAGCAATTCATCATGAAATAACTTTAAACTTGTCAAATCAAATAAAGCAACAAAAAAAAAAAACAAAAAAAAAAAACAGATTGATTTCAAATATGTTTCCATGTGTTATTTTATTATTTTCATTATACAGGTCTGTTTGAACCGAGTCACATGCAATATGAACTTGACCGAGACGTTCAAGCCGAACCTTCGATAGCTGACATGACGCGAAAAGCAATCGAGATTCTGCAAAAGAACTACAATGGATATTTCCTATTTGTCGTAGGTGAGATTAAAGAAAAAGATGTAACCAACCCTTGAATATGTTAAGGATTATCCGGGCTCTCATATCCCCCAAACCACAAGATATTTAGATATAGGAATAGAAGCGCATTCGGAAACCATGATAAATTTGTAAGTTTAAATGGTGCATCTTAAATGTTTTGTTGACTTAATAAAAATTACTGTTCTCAACAAAACACTTTGTAAGTTCCATATTAGATTTAGCATCATGTGGTATGTCGTTACCTTTACATTTCGGATAAAAAAAAGGGTGTGAAACGTGATAAAAAAGTGTTATGTAACAAGGCTTAATAATATCACACGAACATATTATTTGTGTATGGGTATGGGAAAAGAACATTATAAAAAGAGAAGGCACTTCGATATTGAATTCAATTGTTTTGGTAGCTATGTTAGAACAATAAAGCGCAAAAACAAAGCACACACGTTAATCAGTACAATTAATAAATTGGTTGTCGTGCGAAATTAATAAATTTAATTTATTAACAGACGAACCCAAAATCCGAAGTAATTGTTTAAACGAGCGTAACGCAACAAGTAGGAGTAACTGTTGCTTGGAATTCACATGCACAACCTTTCAAGCTATAATGATGATTTCTCGAAATCCTTAAAAAGATTGTCAACATTTTATATAAATAATACCACTTACTATGTATGCAAATTTGAATTATATTTTTAAATAATCGCTGACACTCACTCTTTGCTCTTATTCATTTTGTTGAACTTCAAAAACACGTTTTACTAAACATTTTAAATATATATATATTATAAACATGCAATTGTACATGTATACATATTCCCATTTGTAATCTTGTATGAATGTTGTACAACAAGGGAGGCATATTGTTCAGGTACTATTATTCTCAATGAAAATCCGTTCAAAATCTCCACACTATAATTCGTTGTAAAGTGCAACACGGTGCTCGCAATACCCTAAATATATTCCAACTCTCTTCAACTGCATACAGGAGGTCGTATTGACCATGTCCAACAAAACGACGTTGCTTAGAAGGCTCTCTTGGATCTCCACGCGTTCGATGAAGCCGTTCGCTTTGCTAAGGAGATGATTATAGTTGTTTGTGACAAAATAGCATCAACATCAATTTTATATATTTATTAACTATGCGTTTGCAGGTTGCATATGAGTTTGCAGGCATATATTCCTACCCAATATGTCGTTATTTCATGCAATACACGAGCCCGTTATTCCCTTGAACACATTGCCATTTTAATATACAATATATTCGAATACAATATATCCCTTATTGTTCTCGACATAATGCATTACAGGAGGCCGTATTGACCACGCTCATCACGACGGGAATGCCAAGAGAGCTCTCGAGGATCTCTACGCTTTTGACGAAGCTGTTCGCGTTGCTAAGGAGATGACGAATGATGAAGACACGCTTTTAATTGTGACGTCGGACCACTCGCATGCCTTCACGACACAGGGATATACGTCGCGCGGACTCGATATTCTAGGTGCCTATGATTATCATTATCTTAATACATGTAGTGGTATTGTTTTATGAATGACACCCTCGGCATATTTTTTCTACACATGTCTCGATAATGGAATGGCTTGTATATTATCACCTGAATAGTTTTTGAGATCATAAATATTTTAAATATCTTGATTTTTTTCTTTCAGTTGTGTTTAAGTATGAATTGTTTGTTTGTGTAGATCTCGCATTGATTCTCAATTTTCTACTCATACTCCCATTAGCGCCAGATATAAACTCAACATATCATTGTTTGTTGGAAAAATGCATAGAAGTCTACCTCGGATATACAATACGATAAAACGAATTAATCAAAGCTCTCAATTTTCAGGTTTCGGTGACGGTTGGGACGTAGAGCCCCCAACGGACGGTATGCCCTTTACAACACTCGGCTACACCAACGGACCTGGCGCCATTCCCTTTCAACCGCGCCAAAACCTGACCGGTGTAGACACAAAACACAATGAATACTTACAACAGGCCGTTGTACCTATGTCTTGGGAAACCCATGGCGGTGAAGATGTCCCCATATATGCCAGTGGACCTATGGCGCATTTGTTTCATAAGACGCATGAACAGAACTATATTGCGCATGTGATGGCGTATGCCTCTTGTGTGGGCGATAATAGGGGACATTGTGATTCGAAGGAAATTGAGTCTGCATCTGCTGGAATGGTTAGTTTTAGCAGTTTGGTCCTATTTACGTGCGTTTTAATGCAGCTTCTTTGCTAGTGGTGAATTAACACCATCTCAATCGGGAATTCAGATGTGATGTCCTTCTGATGTATGGATTCTATAAGCTAAGAAAAGTTTAGTTTTCAAAAATGAATACTTAAAAATATAGGGAAATCATTTATTAATTTGGGATAAATTTATAAAACATAGTACAACTTGTGTAGGAAAGGTCGACGTTTTAAATGATGAAGGCCAATGTTTAGTTTATTGCGCACGTCATGGCCTATGCCTCGTGTGTTGGCAATAATACGGAGTGGTTTTGTTCTATTTCTTTGCGTTCTGATCCAGTTTGTTTACTAGTAATGAGTTGACAAGCTCCAAATCGGGTATTCAGATGTGGTGTTCCTTTGAATTAAATTGTATATATGCTCAGAACCGTTTTTTTAAAATATTTTTGTTATCGAATTCAATACATTAATATTGTTTGGATCGTTCAGCTTAACTTCAAAAGAGCGTGTTGCGATTGGATTCTCTGTAAGAAAGTATCTGTGTATGAGGGAAAGAGATGGTTAAGACCGAAGTTTTACTCAGACCCCAATTATAATTAGTATATGTGCTAGGTTTATATACTTGCGATAAAGCATGAAATGTGTTGGTGTTCTTAACTTGGTAACAATTTATATTCCTGTTGCCTCGTTAAGGTTTTTTGTGCGCATGTCATCACTTAAGCCTTGTGTGTGAGCGATAACACGGGGCTTTGTGATTTGACAGAAGCTGAGTCTGTATCTGCTGGGATGACCATATCAGTGGATCTGGTGCTTGCTTGGTTCGTTACGATACCGATCCATTTATATTGATAAGTGGATATGTTTTCAATTGCTAATGGAGATGTGATGTCCGTTCGATTTATTTTTACTCCGAATATTTTACACATTTAATACATACGTTTGTTTTAAGACTACTGTTTGATAACAAAAAAGCAGTAAGAATTTGTTTGTATACTGTATGTGTGACGAATGTTAAAACAACCTCAGTTCTACACATTTAATCTCATGCAATGGGTTATAAACATGTAAAATTGTATTTAAAATTGTATCGTTGAAACAAACTAAAATCTAAAAACGAGCCATAATGGTAAATTTTGATGGCCGAAGCGATTGAGAATGGAAGTTTTACCTTAGCATTCAAAGCTAAATCACATCGTTTTAAACCATATTAATAGATTCATTTTTTTATAGAATTCTTGTGAAAGACTATTATGACAAAGTTTGATACTTATGTATATATATTTTATCAATATGTTAATTTAACATATTTTGCTTTTGTGTTTTTTTTCCAAAATGTTCTAATCCTTTCAATTCTCACATTGTCTTTATTAGCCACACAGTCCGTAACAGTTGACAACTTCATCTACTTTGCATTTGAAGCTAGAATCAAACATTTGACATGTCCTGAAATATAAGGTTAAATAAATTAAACAAAAATATTGTTTTAATAATGCATTTATATCATGTGTATAATATCTCTCATTAGTTAAATGATAAATTGAATGCAAAAAAAATATGTGATTATGAATTTTCCTAACATTTCTAAGCGAAATGTCGTTTTGAATAAAAACGTTACTTTTCAGTTGAGGATAACAACCGATAAATGCAATTTGAATTAATGAACCATATTAACAGTTCTATGCAAAATACAGTTAGAACGTCTTTTTTAATGTAAGAAAGAAATAAAATAGTTCAAAATAAAGAATTAAGGGCGTGATTGTATTTGGGTCTCTGTTTTGTGTGTTTTCTATTTTAATTTCTTATGAAAATTGAAACGCCACTTGTGTTTTTGCTCGAAGGTTGTGTTTTGAGTTGTTCACGTGTAATGCATTGGGAGACACGAAAACAGCTTCGCTTTTAAACTACAGTGTTACCACAACCTAAAACGGATTCTAAAAATAAACTTTCAATGAAATCTATCTTACCATTCGAGCGTACTTGCCAATCCTTGTTCAGTGAGTGTTTCACAACACGACTCACATATTGAGTTACTTGAAACACAATCTGGAATAAAGAAAACTAGATTATATAGACTGGATTATATAGACTAGATTACATAGACTTCAGGCGAGGTGTAGACCTTTAGGTTCATTTTATTGTACCTTCAACATTGACAGGCGTTTGTTTTGGGTGAGTAAGATATATGATTCATATATCGGTTGCATATCTTTAAATAAGTCTTTTGATATAAAATTGAGTTAACGAATCAATGTTTCAATTACTTAATAAATTGCAAATAATAAATATATTTGTTTTTTCCAAAAATGTTTCTATTTTTTTCTGTTTTCACGAAGCCAAGACAAAGACAAGACGCAGTCAAAATAAATTGCATTAGATCTCCATTCCTTAAGAGATTTTAGGAAATAGCCATACCAGTTAGGGCTTGTTCACACAGGAAACGACACGCGACAATATACTTATTTGTTCTTTATATAACAGGCGATGCTCTATCGCTAGTGTTATAAAGAACATATAAGTATATTGTCGCGTGTCGCTTCCCGTGTGAACAGGCCCTAAGGTTTGCATTTTTTTTTGCATTATTATTTTTTTCTATAAACACTAACCTGCGGTGATGCATTGCGCAATGCAATCATTTATAGTCGCAGACTTGCAAGATGAAATTATAAGAAATAATAACAGACTTTTGAAGATGAGTTTAGCCATTTTTTATGTTTTGCTTTTCTTGATGTCGAAGGGTGTATCTGGAATTCGCGGGAATCTATAATTCGCTGACACGTGTTATTTGAGAATTACTTGAGACCGTGATCGTGTTTTGACTTGAGTGTGATAGAAAACTGGTTTCTCAATGTATTCCTATATATTAGATGTTTCTAAATATGAATAATTCTCGAGAATCACGTGTCCGCGAATTATAGATTCCCGCGAATTCAAGATACACCCGTCTATGTGTTGCCTTGAGTCCTGTTCAAGATTGTCAGCGTTTAAGCGGAAATTTTAAAACATTTAGTCACAAATTTACTATAAATGTTTTAAACAATGTTTGTTTAAAGAATTCATGGCATCAACAGATTATAGCACAGCATCGATACCTTATCAAAATCTTTAGTATCATATTGATATACAAAACATGTGACCAACTTTTCGAGAGGCTTAGGGGGGCTTAATCTATTCATCTATTCAAAACTTAATTTAAACAAACATTTCAATTTTGCGGAATGCATCGATTTTCCTTCAAATGTGCAATGATTTTAGAGCTATTCCCAATGGCTGACTTTGTGGCCATCTTAACCAGTTGTGATAACATAACAGATGCCCAACAACACAGCTCCTTCTTTATGTGAAACGTACAGTAAACGCGCTTTATAACTTTGCTACTCCACGCCCGCACGCTTAAAACTCCACGCCCGCACGCTTATTTCTCCACGCTTAAATTCATTTTTGTCCACGCCCGCACGCCTGCACGCCCGCACGCCTGCACGCCCACACGCTTGTGTGTGTTTGTGTGTATATAAAGGATGCAAGGCATAACAACTCATCATTCTGCTATATGCCTCGATAATCATTTGAGCAGCTAGCAAACCAATACCTTTACTACCTATTTTAATTCTTTATTTCTTAAGATTAAATTGATCTCTAAAATGTTATCATCTAATATCGAAGTATTGTTTTATGAATACATATTCGTTAAAGAGAATATGTACATGTACAATTACCCCTTATCATAATTATAAGAAATAAATGCTGAAATATTTGCACCGAATTGTTTTAAGTTACCTTTACTCTAGTAAACGAATAATTCATTTTGTCTAAATGATAAATAGTTAATGCGTTATATTCTCAAACTAATGGCAGCAACCCTAATAGTGAATAACACTGTAAACATTTAAATCAGTCTATCTATCATAAGTTTAATCTGCGAAAGGAATTGAAATATGGACATCTATAAGTGAAAACTTATTAAATTGTTCTTAAACTTTAAGCAACACTTAAAGCAGTCTTAAGCACCTGACAAGATGCATTGGGCCGGCCGAATAACTAGGTGTTTAGAAAAATATTGTTTAACTATTAAGAGTTAATTTTTATATGTGTATTACAATTATTTATTAAATATGATATACACATTCGACATGATCATGTTCGTTTATCCACGCCCGCACGCTCGCATGCCCGCACGCCTGCACGCCCGCACACTTAAAACACTCCACGCTTAAATAGAAATTTGTCCACGCTAAATTTCTATCTTGCGCACGCCCGCACGCCCGCACGATGCAAAGGTTTAAAGCGCGTTTACTGTATTCATATGTAATTTTGCTAAAATTTGTCGTTTTCTAACTCAGGATAAATGGGGTGTTTTTAAATATATAAACATTACAAAATCACTGTTGATAAGCCCAGTCCTTCTTGTTTCTCATCATATAAGTTTCATATAATTATTATATGATTATTGTCCTGAGAACGTGTTTGAACCTTATTATTTCCTTTATTTTCTTTGTAATTTTCCCCATTTTTCCGCAGCATATACATCTTCTAAAACGCGGACGTTTTGCCAATTTTCGTACTAATCAATAATTTATAGGCATATTAAAAATAATAAAAATGCTTTTCATGATTTTTTTCTGGATTTTTGTCACAGATTACCCTGTTCTCCCTTTTTCCTTTGACATATGTTTGATTTTTGGACCAATGTTTGACACTTTTCCCGAACGATTGGCTTAAGAGGGATGTCGACTTGGGTTCCAGGGTCATCATTGCGCACCCCATAATCAAATTCTCTAAATTTGCAGCGAACGAGCTATGTTCTAACCGGAAAAATGGAACTTTAACTCGCTAAATTAAGGCGCCAAACTAACCCATCCTCCTGTCAAATATACCCTCCACAGTGTTTTGATGTTGACTGTTTATTTGCCCGAAGGTTCATCTGTCCGAAGGTTCATCTGTCCGAAGGCTCATCTCTCCGAAGGTTCATCTGTCCGGAGGTTCATATGTCCGAAGGCTCATCTATCCGAAGGTTCATCTGTCTGAAGGCTCATCTGTCCGAAGGCTCACTTGTCCGATTTATTAAAAAAAGAAAACGCTAAGGAATTTTGTCTTATGATACCCCTCCACTCCTGCACTCAAATCCTACCCCCCCCCCCCCCCCCCCCCCCCCTTTT
>LQRL01173617.1:0-12624 GCA_001703475.1 Hydroides elegans
TTTGATGATTTATACCGTTTTTTTACCACTTAGGGTTTTATTGCCAGATGAAAAAACTATTCAAAGTGAAAATAATGCTGAAACAATAATTATTTGACTTATGAATCTTGAAAAATTAACAATATTGCTTAGGCGTCATTATCACACTGACTAATTGATAAAAGTAACAGACTTCAATAAACTATGCAGTGGTATGGCGTTTTGTGACTTTTGACTTTGACCCCTGTGTTTTTAAGGTGAGTTTTATTCACATTCAATGTTTTTCAATTTAACCGAACATTTCAGAAACTACTAACGATATACCAATCTTATATCATATTGAATAAAAATAGATAGGTAGCATCTTATCTTTAGCTCAGAATTTTTCAAAAATAATATTAGATACTTTTGACGCTTAGTATAGTATGTGTATAATGATAAGCAAGACCAATGTGATCAAATCTATAACCAAGACTATATATCTATATAGCATGAGTTTGGGTCCCACATTCCGATCATGCCCTTAATGCAAAATGGCACACACCGAGTGTATAAAGTGTTATATTGTATAAACAATTTATCAATATATTTCAAAATTAAGACATATAATCTACTGTCAGATAATACACCTATAATTTGTTAAAGTTTGGGAGTATTTGATGGAACAATAAGCAATATATTCAAGGTTGAACTTAAATTATACAAGAAATCAATATGTCAACAAGGTCCCAAGACCGATCGTAAGTTCTATCTTTTCCTTTTCTTACAACTTGTCTCCTCTTAGCTCTGCTCTTATCACAATCGCCACCCCTTTCGAATATTGTGCTAAGTCTTTTAAAGTAATCCAACATTCTGGAATACAAGAACCTAGATATTTTAACTTAATTGATATAAATGATTCTGTTGAAAGTAATGCGACAGGGTGATGAAAATAGTAAATTTGGTGGTCAGAAACCCGGTGCTCGACCCAGAACAATGTGACCGAAAGAACAAATTCCATGTCAAGCGAAGTATTAAATGTTATACCTAGATTCAATGGCGGAATCGAACAATAGACGATTATAGTAAAAGTCACAAAATGTTTAGAACAATTTAGCTATCTAAAATATTACTTAGGGTTTTCTTATTATATTATATTGATAAAACTTAAATTACACTTTAAGATAAACATATACTTTTCATCATATCAAGACAATACCGTTTCTAATATACAGATAAATATAACAAACACGTAATATGAATTGGTTATCTATATTTATATTCATTTAGAATTTCCAATCGCTTTATTTCTGTTGATCAAAACCGTTGCTGAAAATCACATGATCAGTTAACGAAGCTTTTAAAACTCTATTTTGAGATTCGCTAAATATAAAATGACAGAGCAAAAACTCATCGAGATACCAATTTTGAACCCAAAATACAAGCTTGACTTTTGACAATCTGATGATAATAGGAGATTTATACGGTTTTTCTTATTTCAGTTATTACATTTTTTTCGCTAACATTTCGAAATATTTTTAGAAGAGCGCATCGACCCAATAAAAAAGATTTAATCCAGATCCAGAATTAGGAAACATAATATAAAATCTATCTACGATACACTTGTTTTGATCTTTCCATAAAAACAAGCTCTTGACTTTTACGTGAGATGCCTTGGGGAAACAAATGGCGCGAGTTGTACACGCCCTTGTTGAAAGATGATGACAGATCATAGACTTTAAGATGAGTTTAAGATCCCGGATCTTGGTACATAATGAATTTAAAATATATGCTTTTTGGGATATTATATTCATTCACGCTAAGCGTGCTCGCCATCAAAAGGGCTCATTATGCTCATTTCAAAAGTATGTCAGCGATCCAATAAACGTGGATGACTCTTATGCAGCGGACCAGTTTTTTTTCAAATCCTTTTCAAATTATATATATATATATTACAAATATAAGCGGTGGTGTGTCTCAGCTGCGAGACAGGTTCTCTCTATGAAAATCCTTTAAAGCCTAGGGGTGATGCATGCGCTATTAGAAAAATGTCAACTATTAAGAGACTTTTAGATGACTTGAAGATCCGGGAATCATAACAAAGCAATATCAAACATCTTCACCCTAATATCACCTTCACTCATCATTACCCATTCCCCATCTCTTGTTCAAACTTATTATTACAATTTAAAACATAAGCATTGAAACGTCAGCGATGTACCTAGATTCTTTCCAATCCAGGGGACAATTTCAATAGCCAAAAACATCTATTTAGATGTCATGGACACATTTAAATTGAGTTAGTCTAATGCATCGGACTTTTTCCAGTTATTTCAAATTAGTTCATTTTCGACAAATCTAAGTGGCGGCCGGCGTGTCTCAGCTGCGCGGGACATGATGATGTCTCTATGAAAAATTCATGCTCACCTCCCGGTCTACCAAAGGGTCTCTAATGAGCTGCGTCAGTAGCTATCTCATTGCAGACAGAGTTTTGACAGAAGAGAAGAGAACACCTTCAATTTCAAGGGTTCCATGCATAAATATTTTAAATGGATTACATGAGTGTAAAAATGTGTGGTGATGAATTCTTTTCTGCTTCTTCTTCTTCTTCTTCTTCTTCTTCTTCTTCTTCTTCTTCTTCTTCTTCTTCTTCTTCTTCTTCTTCTTCATCTTCCTCTTCTTCAAAATATCAATGGGTCTTCTCGCTGTGTTTAAATGTTATATCCAGAAATATGTTTGCAAAGAAATGTTTATTCGTAGCTACGCCGTAAAATGGACTAGTTGATATAGTCACATGACCCCAGATCCATATGATATGCTACCATCAATATTATTTATTCCTACCAACAAAAAATGTTCTAAACTGATATATGATTGAATATTTATCAAATGCCTATAGCGATGTTTCCTAAAACATCAGATAATAATTTGAAAAAAAATGTTTATAAATCGTTCGTGCACAGAACCCGCCATTTATATGCGCCGACGCTTGCTCCTCAAATTTATATCATATTACCAGGGAATTTGAGCTAAATTTTCTATCTGGCGTCAATTCGAAACAAGAAAAAATATAAAATAGCAGATGTTGTTATGTGTGTGACGCCAGTTTATAGTCACTTCAAACTAGTCCTTTGAATAAGAATGAAGATGACTAAAGGTACAACAATAGCCTAATAATCATGTTGAATTAATTTTGATTGATTTACGGTTTATAAACAAATGCTATGGCTCATTCAGAAATTGGGGCAAAGTTGACGAACTATTATTTATCCGTAAAGTGCAAAACATAACTGTAATTTTATTTATGTGGATGAGCTCTAAACATTGGCATTTTTTTCATTTAAACAAAAAAAAAAAAAAAAGATTTCTGCGAATAAAAAGCAAATTGTGTGTTTTTTTTAATTATTTAATGACGAACCACATTGGTCCTCAGAATTGCAAACGCTTTTTTTTTTCGTTTTCTTATTTAGAAAGCATCTCCCTTTTAGCCATGTTACCAACATATTTACGATCGCCGAAGATCCTGCGCATATTTCTGAAGTGGCATGAGACAGTTTCTCGATCTATATGTAATAAGATTGAGATGGCTTGTGTCATTCATAATAATTCTCAAGTTAGTATCGGGGTAGTTTTCTCGAGTATGCGCCCTTATGAGCGGTTGCCACAACCGACTCAACCAGAATGCAAATGCCTAAAAAGCACAACGTTCTCGAGAAAAGCAAAGCAGTTGAGCATCTTGGATGCCACCTATAAAGGTTTTTAGGAGCACATTTTTTTTTCTATAATTCCTTAACTTTCCCGGACAAATCCAATTTAAGAGCGCATTGATATTGTGAACACACGGCAGCGGCTGGATTTGTCTAGGTCTAGGTCGCACTTGATATTAGCAATACACTATAAGTAAATATCAATATAAATAGACAAACCAATAAATATATTTAGATAATATAGAGTCTCTACATCGATCTTTGGAGATTCTGCACAGTTTTATGTTAAAATATTCACTATTTATAGCCGGGATGTAAATGTTACTTTGTTATAAGTTATACCTTACATAATGCACATGAAATGTACCATTTTTCTATTAAAGTCAAATACAAGGGTATCGCATGATTACTACTATGAAGGGGGATATTAAAAATGATAACATGCAATCGCACATGGACTAACACCTCAAGATGAACCACTTAAATGAGTTAAAGTATATCAATCTCACAAACAAATAGATGAAAACAAATTTCTAATCACAGAAAAGACAAATTCCTCCAATCGCATAAAACAACAGTAATGAGACCCCAGATACAGTTAAGCTACATTTCTGAACAACAAATCGAATTCCATGGTAACGCCAACCATATACATGTAGATTGATCCCGAACCATATTATCACCAAAATGCTGTTTTATAGCTTGGGGAGGGCTTATGATAAATGGTTCCATAAGGCTCCCTTGCGAAACAAATCGAGAGAAATCAAGGAATTCCTTTGAAAATTGATATCAAACCGTAACTATGGAAACATTGAAAGCGCTCTGCCCCTTAATGTTTCCCCTGAGCGAGATAACATTTATTTGCTCGCGCCTATGGTAATGTAGATGGATGACTAGGCTACAAATCACAGTTGACTAACTTGTGACCGAAAACTAATATACCGCTTATAGAACAATTCTTTTTAGTTGACTTGCCAACACAAATGTACCACTTATAGAATAATTCATTTTGGTTGACTTCGTCGTTGGCCAAACTAATAAACCGCTTAGTATCTGGCCACTTTGAAAGCTTTTTAAAGCATTTTCCTTAAAAAACCCTATCAATGTATTTCATATGGCAATCACAAAACGCAACTAGTTTTTAAAAACTCAACGAGCATTTAGGTGCGTTTTAGTTTCGTAAAAGGTATACATTGTAATACAGGGTGTGTTAGCGATAACAATAAGAAAACCCCTCAAATTTGGCCAGGCCCTTATAAAACAGTTCTTTTCAGTCTTGGCAATGCAAAATGTTGGTTGGTTTAGATGATTGCATCTTCAACGGTTTCTTTTATATAGACTATGTTGATATGCCCCAACTAATAAACCGTTCATGAACAGTTACTTTTTAGCCATTGCAGCTTAAATGACTGCATCCTTTTATATAAGTTTCGATATAAGTTAGTTTGCACCAACTGACAGTGATGCAACGTTGAAGAAGAATTCATCTTAGCCGCAAAAACAAAAAAGATTTTGCTTAATTGACTGCGTCCTTATCGCCTTTATTTTCGATGTGTGGCTATTTAGTTAGCATTGATATGCATCGGGTTTTACGCAATGCGTCAACCTCTGCTTTTGCCCTCTGTCAATTTGGTGGCGTCGAGGGGTTTTGTTTTGGTGGCCTGTGTCTTGTGAATATCTTGTGCAATTTTACCAATTAGGTAACATTTGGTTTTAATGTATCACAGAAAATTATATATATCCAATCAACATAACTCAAGGCTGTTTTGAGATTTTTTGTGAAGTAGAAAAAATGTTAGTATCGGTGTTTTTTTTTTGGAATTCCCTCTCTATAGTACCTCGTCTTACAGGCAAGCTGGCTGGCCGAGCTCTTTTCTTCAAGTAGGAAACAAAATAATAATACAAAATTATTACTTTAAATTTGATATTGCATCACTCTAACAAGCATGAAAGTCTTATCACACCTGAATGATTTATATAAAGCTTCTTGATTTAATATAAACACTGCTTGAGTTGGTTCCTTGTGCTCTCTTTCTGAAATGCGAATTTCTTCTGAGTATATAAGTATATATGAAAATAAATTAATCAAGGATTAACAGATGAATTCACAGATTCTTATCACAATTTGTTCATTTTGGAATAACACATTTTCGGTGATATACTGATTGTAAAATCTGATGATAACTATAGAAACGTATCCATCGGAACGCGTTTGGTACACATTACGACAATTTTCATAAATAAATAAGAACATCTTAGAGACCAGACAACTGAGGTAGATGTTATTTCGAGATGTTGGAGAAAGTACATTCAATCTCCAAGCCAAATATTACCTAACTAACAACGTACACTAAGGTTGGACATATAAACCCAAACTACAAATGCCAAAATACGTTTAGAATCTCTTAGAATTTAACGTATTTCCAAAAGCAATCAAGGTCAAAAGCCATATTTTGTGGAATTGCAATAAAATTAATGGTTATGTAATTATATTCTCTAAATAAGTTATAAGGTTTGCAGTCTTTTGATTAAATTCTCCCCATAAACATGAAAACCAACCCATATGCTTTTTTCCTTCAATATCAGTTTTGGGGAGTTTTATATTTCACACCTTTGTTGTCTCAACTCAAAAGAGCGTTGCAATTATATTTAGACCGTCAATATGACAAGTAGTAGTGGAACATAATTCCTTTGAGGTTTTTCTATTGAGCTACTTAATAGTTGGCCTGCAGTAGCTGTAATGTGAAAGTAAATTGAAATTCTCCTAACGGTATAGAATGTTTTCATAATAAGGAAAAACATCCTTTTCAGGAGTCTTCAAGTTGCATTGGCCTGTTAACCTAAACTCGTAACAAAATATGAACGATATTGTTTAACTAATATGCAAACATCATTCGGGATGTTAACAGGTGAGAGACGTCCCTAAAAATAGGGAAAATCATAACTGAATAGATCATTTCTTTGCAAAAAAGGCCTGTTTGAAAAGAAAGTATTGGCAAAATGTTGACCCTGATAACATATAAATATAAACATTAACATGCTTTAATACAAAAATCCTCTTCAAAAATCTTCTTCATTTGCGTAGTAGGTCTATATCTAAGAAACTCATCTGTCCCAAAAGAAACTGAATCACATCTAGGTTTCGCAAATCAAAAATAGACTCTCAAAACTTGAGCCCATCTTTGATTGGTTTTGATTCCCATTGAGAATCAGATACGAATTCACAAACAGAAGAGCACCCCATGAGATGTTAATCACAAAAGGTATTCCCATGCTGGCTTTGAAATTTCGGGAAAATAATTTTTATCTTGACGATTTGAGCAACAACTTATGTATTTATTTTCTAAGTAATGAAACGAAGTATTTTAAACTTTATTAGAATTGCTTTCAATTGATAAATGAATTGTTTTTGTTCATAAAGTTTACTATCAACATTGAAACATAATGTGATTCTTTTCTACGCCAAGCTGGCTAGAACAGGAGGAACGGATCAGATGTCTAGGAAAAAGTGAACACATTTTTCCAAATCCTAAACAATTATTATTCTTTGCTGTTCGTCGTTGTTAAGTTGTTTGAAACTGATTTTACAACTTTTTTTTTGAAAAAAAAAAATATGTCGCCGGATGCCCCTCATGATCACTGGTTCCACTCTCTCTGGGAATGGGGAGATACAGACAATGAGAAGTAACTCTGGCCACAAGTAAATAGCCACACAAAAGCGCCTAATAAGCGGCATCCAATCCTCTTTAGGGAGGCCAATTCGGCTATTAAAGTTCCGATGCGACAGTGTCATTTTTCATGTGCCCAAGCTGCGATTTTTGATGTCACATTCATATTTTTGTTGCTGTTGGCTGTCTCTTCGGATGGCCTACATTAGTTGTCAAAGGAATACGGGTTAATTTCTGGCATTTTTTTTGTTCTTTCCCTCTTGTCCCTTTTTGTTCTTTCACTTTTTGTTTGAGTATATGGCCTACTTTTATAGAGCTATTTCCGACATTATGCATTATGTGTTACGGTAATTAACATCAACCGTTTGCTAACCAGCTAGCAATAATGTCAACGAAATGACGTCTAAATGAACGGCAATATTGTTTTACTAAAAATTATAATCTATTTGTAATGTCTTTCATTGAACATATATAGAGATTAATCTAAGCAATAAACTTTTGCATTCATGACCGAACTTAATATACACATATTTATGCATTTGCAATATGAAGTATATCAATTGATATAAAATGCATTTTCTATATCTGGCCTATATCAATGCTACATCGAGTAACATTGACCCAGCATTAATGCAATTTTAGTAGTATACCCTAAAATCACTATAGACACGTCGTCGTGTAAATGCAAAAAGCTTGCAGTTTTTGGTGAAAAAAAAAACAATAATCGATTTACATTTTTAAGAAAACCCCGGATATATAACTCAGCTGCATACCCGACTTGCTACAAATTCCTCCCTCAAATCTAATCCCATTTCTTCTGACTCGACATCCCTAAACAACAAAGCACTTAGTCCTCGACTCCATATTGCCAGAGTCGTCGGCAAATTGGCATTTGTCAATAGCTGACCGTGGTGTCGTGATCTAATTTTCTAACCTTTAATTCCTCAAGACAATTGAGAGGAGGGGAAAAGAAAGATGGAAGAAAACGACTTGGGTTTCTTATATAGGGACTTGTTAATGCTTATAGAGAGTGGCAGCCCTATTTATAACGATTTGTTATAGGTAGTTTTTGGAAGGCATTGAGCAAGTTTGGAAAACGTTGTGTCGATTTCTTATCATTTGGACCATAAAAAATATATTTTTTTTTTCAATTTGACCTTCTTAAAAACACCTTCTTGAGTTGTCATTTCGAAACAAGGGATTCTTGGCTATAACGTTCCATTTTAATACATCATGTAAACTTTGTCGCAAACTCACAAACGAACAGCCTCAACAAACACGATGAGCGTTCATAGGTTTCTAATAACGATTACATCGAAAAATGAAGTTCCGGTTTCCCATGAAGCCAGGCCCCTAACTAATCCTTATTTGTCATATATATAGATTGAGCTGTCTGACAACTACCCACTCGGCAAGACGTCCACGGACGTTGAGCGGACATCCTACTTTGGGCCTGTATGAAAGTTTTCCGGACGTCCTTATTCGTCGCGGACGTAGAAAAGACGAAGCATCGACGTCGCGTCCGAATCGGACGTACCAATTACGTTTTACGGACGCCAGGACGTAAAAAGACGTCCGGAAAACTTTCATACGGGCCCAAAGTAGGTCGTCCTCTCAACGTCACGTCCGAATACGACGTACTACGGACGACCCTTGCCGAGTGGGTATATTCATCTTTATTCCAAGAAGTCACTATTTGTTCTGCTTCCGGACCATAAGATAAACATATATTATAATTAACAAAACAGTCCGATACCCAGTGAAGTGTGAACGCATCCCATAAAAATCAATGGTGTATGAAAGCAACGGTCATTCGTTACGGTGGCTATTGAAGTTCAAGAGCTATATGTTGTTAATGTGTAGCAAAGATGATAAGTTGATAAGATAATTGGGAAAGGCATGTATATGTATCTATATGGTTGAAGACGCAAATAACTAGGAAAAGGGTTACTAATTATATACATCATTACCCAGATCTGCCTATATATTTTCATGTCTAGGTCTAAATCCATCAGTGAAAATGTTTTATTCACATATAAGTTGAGCATCTTTTAAGGAAAAAAGTAGGTTTTGGTACACTGGTGCGGTCAGGTACTTCTGCAACCAACGCAATATCGCTGGCGATATATTACTATACATTGTACGTTATCTATTCAATTTCGCTGTGCTCGTAAGGCTTAGGATCGTAGAGAATATTATCCCTTATCACGCGAAGTCGCAACTCGAAACCAATCCATACATACACAACACATTTAGACGATATATTAGGCATATACTCTAAATACATATGTAAACCAAGTTAAAGAAAAGTCTTATCAAAGTAATTTAAGTGCAAAGAAATAGACCAAGTAGATATATTACGCTAATAAAATTTACATATACACATTAATATGTAGAAAGGAAATTTTATCTGAAAGTCAATAAAAGGATTTTCAGTAAGATTTTTTTGGTATAATTACTTTAATTTATAATTAAATATATAATTGCATATATTATGATAATCATGTCTCTTAAACCGTTAGTTGTAAATTAAATTAAATCTTAAAATGAATAACCCATTTAATTCTCAACTTTTCCGAATTAAAGGCAATTTTTTCTTTACAATTTTTAGGTTTAACAAAACATGATAGAATTAGAAAATATATCCATATAGATCTTACCTTAATAGTCAGGCTTTCCGTTCTGTCATTCTGTAAGGATCGAAAACGTTAATTGGAGGTTGGTGCACCATGTCCAATGCATTAGTTTTTTTTTATCTTTTCAAATTTGGAGTTTTTTATTTTATTTTTTTTTAGAAATTTTACTACATCAATTGATCAATTCTATATTCTTCGGTGATTCGAAACGTCATGTTCCGTGTTTAACACTTTGACAATCAACTATGTAGATTTAAAGACAATTCAGCACAAACGTTTGTGAAATTAAGGACACAATATTTTAAGAATTTACAGCCCATGATAGCTCTATTAATGTTATAGTTTTGGTTGTAAATAAAGGGAAACCTATTACGAAACTATAATGGATTGATGGAAGGTCCAGACACTTGCTTGATAAAACCAGGTGCTTGCGAGACAAACTGTTTTATAAAACCAATTGATCAAAGTGTGAGCCAATTTATCAGGACACAATTGGGTTCGACCCTAGGGCTGAGTAGGATTTCGGGGTTTTTATCAAACTAAATGGTTGGAATCTTTTTTAGTGTAGTTTCTAGTTCTGTTTGAAAAAAATAAACATGTTATATTTTGGTAACCTGAATTGGCAAATCAATGTCATTTTGTAAGATAGCCAACTATATCACAAATCATTTGGTGATTTGCTGATAGAAAGAATGGTGACGAACATTGGTGATATAAATCGAGAGCTTCACTTTGACAACCTTTATGTCAATGAGAAAAATAAAACTTGAAAGGCAAGAAAAAGGATATAAGATGTCGTTTTTGATATTTGAGAAAAAAAGGCGCTTCGGGGGCTGAAAAGCCATCGGATCCAATATAAACGATTAGGTCTAGCCATTCGCAGATATAAGAAAATTGTGTCGCTGATTTCGCTCCAATATTTGTCTTGCTAAATGACAGCTGTGAAGAAAAGCAAAGGGCAAACACCCAAGGAAGGTCTGTCAATACTGAAAACTTTTTTCCAGCTTGGTATTTTGTTTGATTTACTAACTAAAAAATATACTTATCATATTTTTATTGTTTTGGAGAAAATTCGTGAAAGCGCAAAAGCACATAGAGTCAAAACGCAAACATACTGTGAAGGTCTGGTCACACTGAGACTTTTAAAACTCAGTGTTATAGATTTATTTGTTTAAAGAAATAGTGAAAGCACTCGAAAGGATTCAGTGTAGACCCAGTGCTAATGGGAATAAACAAGGGCGCACGTCTGGAGCTTCACACGCATTTATGGGTTTATGTGTTTGCGTTTATGGATTGACGTGTATGGGTTTGGTATGACATTTTGATAGCGCCCATATGACTGCAGAAAAATGCTTATTTTAGAAGAAAAGTCCACAATGTGGCCAGACCGTGATAGACCCTAGACTCTACCACAGTTATACCTCCCCTTGAGCAGTGATTGTGATCTGAGCATATTCAGAATACCAATAAGCTATTGCTCATAAACAGAGCCCTTTATTGAGGGTATATCTCTTCTGATGTCTTCAATGTCTAGTCCTAATCGTGCCTTATTTTGGAAAAACGGAGGAGAAATCAATGACACATTTGCATCTGCATGGAAGCGTGGCGTTTATTAAAGATCTAGAATTAAATCGGATTGAATCGTCTGAGGGGCAGTTTGACATTCCACGGATGCAATAGCATGAGAACAATTAGACATTGTGTCAGAAAAGAACACAAAAATGAAAAAAAAAGTTATATGTTCTTGGCATTTCTTTAATTGTAGAAAAAAGCTCATCTTACTTAATAAATCGTATGTATATGGGCTTGTTCACACGGGAAGCGACACGCGTTTTAGGCACGGATATGGAGCGGCAAGGTGTTCACATGGGAAGCGACAACTGACGATTCTTAGTCTTTTAACTGTTACTTTTCATTAAAGGATCTCCACAAACGCGAGAGGCGGTGCGGAATCGCCCTTTGCGTTTTTGCACCGCCACTTGCGGCAAGAAACAAACAACTCAACTTTTCTAAGGAAATTATTTGTTTAAATGTCAAACATTTGTCGTTCTGAACTTGTCGCTTCCCATGTGAACACCTTTTCTAACGCGATTCTTAAAAAATGACAAAGTCCTATAAAGAACAAATAAGTAAATTGTCGCGGGCCGCGTTTCGTCGCTTCCCGTGTGAACAAGCCCTTAGTAACGGTTCCCTTCATGATTGTATTTATTTATTGTTTAATTGATTTTTCTTTTAAGCTTGTTCAGCTTGGTTTATAAATGACCAAAATCCGAAATATTGATATTGAATTACATGGAAACACTCACAAAATGAATTCGTCAATTCGACTCGGAACAATGGAATGAAGGGAGAATTTCGTTTTATTTCAAATGAACTTTGTGCACCAACCTCTTCTATGGTATATATCATCATAATGGTACTTGAGATTTTCTTATTTGCATTGTAATTACTTCATTTTTCGAAAATATTCGATTGGAGGTACTAATTAAAATCACTTATTACAGAGTGGGATGTGTTTTAACTCATATAGATATTCATTTGCAATAATAGAAACAAATAATATCACATTAAAAACATAATGAAATCGATCGTTATATTTTCTAATATTATAATATTTTGAAGAAAAAAAAATATATATATATATTTTTTTTCTTC
>LQRL01173646.1:0-14763 GCA_001703475.1 Hydroides elegans
AGTGATGATGCAAAATGTTTTCCTTCATCGCATGATCTTGTTTATTTGCAAAATAGTTCGTCATTTCCAAAGTTAATTTTAGTAAAAACTGACCGTCCTGTATATACGCATAGTTGAAGTTCACGGGGGATCCAAGGTCACTGACCTTCTAGTTTAAATAATATCGAAAATAGCGTATTTTAGTATTCTTTTGATTTGTATTGAAATAGTAGGATTTAAAAAAAAATGAAAATGTACGTATAAATTGTTAAGTTTTTATTTTTCATTATCCAGACGCATAATTCTCTGGGTTTTTTTTTTTTTAATTTATGGCCTGCGATCAACAACGTTTGCATTGTTCGTCTCAAAACGAATATATAAATGAAGATTTAAATGAAGTTTGTTGAAAGAATCAAATTTCAAATTGTTTCAAATTTGGAAAAGGGAATTCATTAACATATGCTATCATAATCATTAGTGCAAACTGTATCTATATAGTAATTAAGAAGAACAGCTTGTTAAACATGTGTACCTATAATGTGAAACGGTAGTAATGTTTTATGTGTGACGCTCACTTTTTAATTTAAGCCAAAAAACGCAAAGCATCACTTTATCACACACACACACAAAAAAAAAACGAAAACAGATTTTAGACATTGCCGTATTTGACATAAATAAGATGTATCCAGTCTTAGGGCGCGTTTACGCCAACAATAAAGCCAGAAAATAACAGCTCGAAACCCCAAAGTTCGAAAGCCTCTTTTGTATTTAAAAAATAGTAATTTATCCCTTCTGTTCACGCAAAAAGCGAGCGTTTTTGGCATTATTTTGGAGTTATATTTGTAACCGGTGTTCCATGCAAAAAAAGCCTTCCGTGCTCAAAGCCCGAGTTTTACTTTATGTTATTTATTAACATTGCCAAAATCTCTCATTTTAGAAGGCAGACTTTTGGTTTTATCACTAATCACGAGACGAGTGGGGCTTGCTTGCACGGTGAAAAAAAATGAGTTCACATCGTGCTAGAAAGTCTCAGTGTTCAGTGATTTTCTAAAAATGTTTGAATATGAAATTAAAACAAGTGTTATTTATACAGTAAGATATTTTGTTATTATGAGCATTGGCTACTTTGTAATATCTTAAAATACTTTGTTAAACTATAATACTAAATGACTTTGAAATATTGATAAAATGTGTGGATGCGGGTAATACACCATTTTCAAAAAATATAAACTGTTCTATTTTGATTTTGAAGCAAAATTAAGTTAAATTCTGAAAATATAATTCTATTAATATGCTGCTCTGCGTGAACAAAAAGGTGAACAATCTTTAACTTGGGCTTTTACAGGTCTTATGTGAAGAATCCTCACTGAAAAGATAAATAAAACTTTAAGATTGAGAGGCATAATAATATATACTTTTTGGAAAACACGTATATTTAGGGTGCGGATTATATACTAGCGCGGGTAATACACCGGATTTTAAAACTAAATCCTGAGTTTCAAGGAGTGTGGGTTATGCACCGGTGCAGGCTATACGTATATGCAGGCTATACGTATATATATAATAAAATTTAGGTGCGCCGATGGCGCGAACCAAAAGATATTTGGATTGCATATGTATGTATGGTTATTGAAGTGTTAAACGATTTGTTTTATGATATACATTTGTAAATGTGTGTGTGTGTGTGTGTGTGTGTGTGTGTGTGTTTTTGTATTGCTCGGGTTTATTCACACCAGAATTTTATTCCATTGGGCTTTGTTCCGTCAACTTCTATTTTAGTAGCATGCTCATTCGTATTAAGATTATCAGTTATAATTATGCTAGCGTCCATTGTCTTTATGGAAAGAGAACCTATGTTCTCTTGGTCGGATTTGCGTTGTTCAATTTGTCATCACACAATGCTACATATGTTGCTTAATGTTAATCTTATTAGCTTGTGTTGTGTGATTTTACTATGGATATTAGCGATAATCGTGGGTCAAAGAAGAATAAACTTCTTAAAGTGAACTTTTCAAACTTATGACAGTCCTTACGTTTATTATGCATGCCGTTACGTGAAAATATCTTGGAAATCCGTATTGCTGGACTATCAGGAATAAAAGTGTATACTTGTAAAACAAATCTAGGACAATACATTAAACTCTATTGGAACAATTGATTAGGAACTGAATTAAAATGTATGTATATTAAATAGTGAACTAGTTTAAGATAAACACAGGATATACTTTAAAGTCTAGCATCTTATTGGTACAAATATTGATGAACAATTGCTATTCACCCATTTCTAAGTGGATTGTGTAGCGTTCTAGAACGGGCTAAAACTTTATTATTTTGAACAGGTTGGGGATGGGGGCGATCGTAGAGTCTTGGTTAAATGCGTTTAGACTATTTGCATTGTTAGGCTTTTACCTCCCGGTTGTGGGCAAGGAGGCATTTTATAATTTCTGTGACATACTATATGTGTCGAGTATATTTATAAATGTTTGGTTTGCATTTCAGTGGCTGGTGGCGATTGCAATGGTTGCGGAGAAGCAAAAAATGGAGCATGGATCCTGCACGGATAGTGAACGAGATCAAGATTCGTTTGCTACGGAAAAGCGCGAAACCTGGGGGAGTCGTCTTGACTTCATATTATCGTGCGTGGGATTTGCTGTGGGGTTAGGCAATGTGTGGAGATTTCCATATTTATGCTACAAAAATGGAGGAGGTAGGGTCTAAAGTGATACTTTAGAAATGAATAAAATCGAGTTATAGGCCAATTAATAAATCTAATTCATAATGTCGATCAATTGTCGACAAACATTAATTACACGTTTCATTATTTCACTTTCATATAAAATCCAAATATAACGCAAAATAATATCTATTTGATCATCTCTAATTCGACTAATGTGAAATTCTAATTATGATGATCATACTTGTAGGTTCATTTTTCATCCCGTACGTGCTGTGTTTACTGGTTGGTGGCGTTCCCCTGTTCCTGCTCGAGATATCTGTAGGTCAGTTCATGAGTCAAGGGGGTCTCGCTGCCTGGAACATCTGCCCTATCTTCAAGGGTGAGTATTGATATTTGGGGTATCCGCCCAAAAAGTCTCCGGCCAAAAAGTTCCCGGCCATAAAGTCTCGAAAAGTGACAGCATGTGCCAAAAAGTCTCAAACCAAATGTTTCAAAAATATGGGTTTGGGGTCAATAATTCTTGGTTCTTACAAAGAAATAATTCTAACAGTTGAACAGTTAATACTCTTTATATCTGGAAACTTGATGGGCGGAACAATTTTGGTTTGAGACTTTTTGGCACATGCTGTCACTTTTGGAGACTTTATGGCCGGGAACTTTTTGGCCGGAGACTTTTTGGGGTGGATTCGATATTTGGAGGTTTGTTGCTACATTAAAGAAGATAAAGAGCACTTTTCCCCTATATTTTTGTCCGTTTTATGTTTTTGCCATCTGAGATGCATTTTTCTTGTGCAAGTTTAAAAAAAAAATTAAACTAGAATTTGTAATTAGTTTTATATTATGTACCTCATTGTAGTCCTTAAGTTATTTAAAATGCTCAGAATAGGAAACTAATATTAAATATCCCTTTGTGAAGGCATCGGATACGCAACGACTGTGATAGTGTTTCTTATGAACATTTACTACATCGTGGTGCTGGCTTGGGACTTGTTCTACTTGGCCATGTCGCTTCAGGAGACGCTGCCATGGCAACACTGCGACAACCCATGGAATACAGAAAGGTATGCATTTCATTTTATAATGCTAGGGTTTATATTGCTTTTTGAACAGATACTCATGCGTAAGACGCATGTGTGAAATTTTCGTGTATGTAAACCTGCTCAAGAATTTAGGTTACTTTATTCTACTTTAGCTTAAGTGAGGTCAAACCATTATTCGTGAAATGTCTCAAGTTATTTCAAAACGAAACTTCTGTACAATCATGTTGCTCAAAATTAAAGACATTAAACCTTTCGCGTTATTCGCAGGTGCCGTACATCCTTCTTGCATAGCAACGTGAGTGCGGTTAGCAACACCACAAGCTCCCTTGGCAACCAGTCCTACGCTCTCGCCACTGTGGCTGGCTCCCAAGCGCCTGTTGACCCGGTGGTCGAATTTTGGGAGTAAGTTTGGTTTTGGTTGACTATATAAAGCAATACATAGTCACTAAATCCTTTAGAAATCGTAATAGTATAGCACTCGATAAGGGCCTTTGATCGGCTTGTGCTTTGATTATATGTATCCACTGAACTTGACTTTAACATAAAAGAATCCTATACAGGTCGCGGTTGATTAAGTCATTTAATATATAAGAATACTGTAAGTGTTTGATTTGAAAAACCTAACACGCTCAAAGATTTACTATATACCCGGCTTATACATAATTACCCCTCTTAAAATGTAATTTGTTTCCCCAGACTGTCTCATTGTGGTATATCAAGTTCCTTAACCTCTTAAATTAAGAGAGTCGAATTTCCTCAATTAGATTCTAGAGGAATGGCACCATTTGAAGAAGTTCATATATTAATTCAATTACAAAAACTCAATTATAGCCATAGGCGGTTTCTGTAAAAGAATCTGCACGCGACATATTGATTACTGTGGTATCTTTGGAGCGCAGCCCCTTCAATAGTGGCTTATCGCATATGTTGGAACAACTCCTTCTTTTGTCTTTCGAGCTTAACTTCTCAACAATTATTACACTGCTTTTGAAAGAGAAAATATATTCTATTACAAATCAAGGAATTTGTATATTTCATAAAATGCATTGATGCAATAAATGTAATTGCAAGCGTTTCCAATTTTACATGCAGGTTGCGTAAAAACGTTTACAAAAGAAACTTTCTTTTATAGCATCCTAGAATGCCCTTGCTCAAGAGTTAGTCCCGCCCTTTCTTCTGCAGTTTTGTGCAATATAGCCTACATGTTTCTCCCTTTGTATGATGTATCACTAACTAGTTATTCAAATTCGAGTTGATCTCATTTTAGGCGTCGCGTGCTGCAAATCTCGGAGGGCGTGGACTCACCGGATGGACTGGTCTGGGAACTGGCGTTGGCTCTGCTCGTAGTCTGGCTGCTCGTCTACTTCTGCGTCTGGAAGGGCGTGCGATGGGCTGGAAAGGTAAGGGGATGTGCTTTTATTTGTTTTCAAAAAGAGGGACATAAGTGGTCGTGCTGAATTATCGGAATCGCAATAATTCTACGTTTGTGTTCACTTTGTTTCCATTGATCAAGAATTTATACATCAGAAAATAGTTGAGCGAGGTCTGATCGTGCTTCACCAATCATATAACCCATAGTTTATTAAACAAGTAGTGTACATGTCAACTTACTCTTCGTAAGCATAGTCTTTGGCTCAACAGGTATTGTAAATGTACACTTACTCTTTTTATAAACAGGTTGTGTACGTGACGGCGACGTTCCCATACCTGGTGCTTACCATCCTGTTGCTACGCGGAGTAACGTTGCCAGGGGCGACCGAGGGAATCATCTTCTACCTCAAGCCCGATTTCACCAAGCTGGCCGATGCACAGGTAATGGCAATGTTTTAATAGCATAGGAAGTTAGATATTTTAACATATAAGTAACGGTAACCTATTGCATATTGGAACTTAGCTTAAATACGAGTTCAAGATTATTATAAAATCGACGTGACAGTGTTGTGTTACTGTTTGCTAAAATGGCTTGCTGACTATAATCGACGTCATTATACAATGTAATTTGTCGTCTCTGTTTATAAAATGCACAAGCATTTAATGCTGTTTGCCCACCGTTACTCAATAACAACACGCATTGATCGGGGCTTCGACCTTAGCAACTGCTGTGTTGCCTTGAATATAATCTGCATAATACTTAATTTTGGCATAAAATCAATCGCGTTCCGCAAAAATTAGCAGAATTCTATGATTGCTTTTAAATTGTCTTATACTTAATCGAAGCATCTTTGGCTTAATTGTGTGAGCTGTCATTACATGTAATTTTTGTATTGGCGCGGAAGGCAGACACCATTCATGGTCTTGGAACAATATAAAAAAGGGCAGCCGCTTTTGCGTGAGTGGGTGGCATTGATCGGTCCTTTGGCGGTGGCGGCTTAAAGCCGAGTGCATGTTTTCTGTTGAGCAACAGCCCCATTACTTTGTCCTTCTCATTTGCAATGGTAATAGTCATCACGGTTATGTAGGAGAGTCCTTAGCTTTTTTTCCCAGAACATGGGAGGATATACGTCGTTTCACAACGGTAATGATAAACTTGAGGTGCATTCTTCAATCAATGAGTGTTTTTCCTCATCAATATTGCACAGCGATGCGTTCGGATCACGGGTACAGAAATGGTGATTATCGATAATAATCACAAGTTAAGGGTTTAAAAATATTCATTTTTGTCAATATATCCACCTTTCCCTAAATGAATAAACCTTTCATGCAGCATGAATGCAAGGCCAACGGAACAAGCGCTTACATATTTAATAACCTTTTTTACAATCTCTCATAATAAACCTTAATTAGTCTATGGCATTGCCTTGGAACTTTTTATTGCAATTATTGCACTCAAGGTCAATTGTCATCTAAGATAGAGGTGGAACCGCTTTCTGGATATCGACGTGTATTTTTTCAGTGACCTCGTTATTGAACAACGCGAATGCATTCGCCGATCGGAATGTGTGTTGCTGGTAAATAAAAATTGCGGCTCTTTTCAGCTCCTACTCAACTGAGTAAAGGTGCGCGTAGGATTTTCTCCTGCTTGCCAATATATTACAGCGGCTCATGTTTAGTGCTATGGTGTAAGCATGCAAACAATCGCTTGGAACAAGATTATGACGAAATGTGTTTGTTTTTCTCTTGTGATTCTTAATGTCTAGCATACTCTTTGATGATCCAGCTCTTCCATTGATAGACAGTTATATCCAAAGAGATTCCTCGTCTATCGGAAACGACTATTAAACGTTGTATCGCTTGTAGCTAATTGACTTTCCTCTCAAGAGGATTTTTTTCACTGCAATGATTCTTTTCGGGAAAATCCTTTAGTACAGAGGAGGTTCGATGAGGATTGTTTGAATTGCAGTGATTGAAAGGCAGAAGCGAAATCTGTAACATATGCCATTGGTATCTAGTATTAGACCCTTGTTCCAAGCAAAGTGTGTGCACGATTATTGCCTGATAAAGCACCTTTTTGCACGGAGCTTATTAATGTCTTACGCAAGCATACGAGAATGTCGTCCATACCACAAGCCCGAAAGATACATAATGATGGTGTTTGGCATATCCAACTAGCAAATTGCAAAGTCTTTTATCGTTAGCATTTAACAAAACGGTTAAACCTAATCAAGCAATGCTATACAAAGTGCTTTACAATCTATAGCCGTTCATTTTACAAACCTGAAATACAGTAAGCCACGTGTGACCTAATTACGCCATCCTATACTCCGCTTGGATCTACACCAGTGATATGGAGAAGTCGTTCACGTTATTTAAACCAGCAAAACTATACTTTTCTACTTTTTTCTGAAACCGAATGCTCTTGAGTTTGGTGTTGATATCGAGCACACCACAAACCCTAATCACAATGTAATGAAACTGACGCTCTCATCGCTAAGGCATAATCAGGTGTGATTTCACGGAGATGCAATGTTTAGACGTAACGAAAATCTCAAACTTGTTGCATTTGTCGATGGAATTGGGAATTTGTGATGTCACGACATTAGAAACCTTGGGCTGTAAAGATATGCCCTAAATATCATAACAATTAAACATAGAATTCTATTTTGTGACTGTATTAACGCTTTCGCAATCAGATTTGATAAGCTTTGTCTGTTGAGTATGATATACATCAAAATATATATTATAAGATAACCGTTCGAATGAGTAAGCTTCTAACAAACATATCAATTAGGGCTGTGAGGTCAAGCATGCATCCTAGGTTTTGTCTGAGAATTTTACATACCGGGTAATTAGTCGCTGTACTGTTTGTGTCTTGAGCCAGTCGACCTCAAATATCATGCTAGCTCCTTGCAACTGCAATGTAGCCATAAACATGTTTATTACACGCATTTTGACCGAAAACAACATTGATTTGGATTCGGTTTAATTGACATTCAGCCTCATGCATATTATTATAATGCAGCTTAGTTTTCTTATACATGTACATGCATTGCAGATTATTTTAAACAACTAACTGCTTCCGATGCATTCCTATTCCTAGCAAATACATCTCTTCTGTTGATGATTTTTTTTCACTATTTTATGCAGCCTTTTACACCCAATGGAGCGTGATGACAATTTTAATGGACTATTTCTTAAGCCATTTCCTCCCCCTTGCATCACATAGCATTATCTCACACGATGACATTCGTGAAATTGAAAACAACATATATCGCAAAAATGACGTTAACATGAGGAGGTACTGACGTCATAGATATTTATTGCGGCTCGTCTGATGAGACGGGCGTTAGTAGCAAGAGCGCACATATGCGTTCAATTAGTTCAGACTGCACTCTGCTTTAGAGTTGCATCGAAATGGCGTATTGATCTGCAACCATTTTTTTTACTTCCCCAGTTCCCTCGTTTTCACCCAACCCACTTTTTTTGGATTTGTTTAAAAACAATGCAGCGTTCGGCGTATTTCATTCTGGCATGCAATCGCTTATCATTAACAGACAATAGCGAATCAATATTTTACTATTTTTTCTCATCTCCGCACATATAAACGAACAACAAACAAAGTAGTCCATCAGCTCGGTTGCGCAGTGATTTAGTGGATGTGGTCGGGAGTACGGATCGGGCCTGGGCGGTCATCATCCTTGGCGCGTGCTGCTATCCATCATCTCATGGACATAAGCCATCACATAAACGTACACGTATCATTTGCAGAGTGTTTACGGTTTCATTATATGAGGTTTATTATATGATGTTGTGCTGATTTTACTGGAATAGTTATGTGGCGTTGCCTTTATTATGCCATTATTTGTTTCTGCGAACTGGAGCGACCTTGAGATCGTAACTGAAATCGGTGATATAGAATGGAACTTTGTCTTAATTTGCCGAGGATACCGGTTATTATTCCAACCATATGATTGTTAGAGATACTCATACGAAAATACGCCCTGATCGAGTTCATTTGGTCTTTTTAAAGTTTGTGTAAGTCGAGTGACCTAGATTCAATATTTATTTTTATAAGCGTCTAAAGAAGATTTTATCATCGCTTTTTGTTTTCTTTCATTATCTTCGTTGAAGAAAAAATGACCCACATATTTCCTGTCTTAAAAATGATAATTAAATGCAATCTATTTCCTTTCGTAAATGACTTCTTTTTTACTCATAAATACTTAAAATGGGTCAATTAATTTGAAATGTTTTTTTTTTACGCAAAAACATTGTTTAGTGATGGGGTTCGTCTCGTGAGTTGCCATAGCAACCAGTGGTAAAGATCAACTGAGCAATTATGGTTTTAATTTGTCACGACACAATGTCTTATGACGTAGATTTGTAGGTCAGAAAGTCGATGTGTGTAATTGGTGAAAGTACCGGTAAATTAAATCTTCCTCATTGCTCTAATGAGGCCCTCTAAAACGCCTCACGACGGGGTGCATTTTCGACAAAGCGGTAAAAGAGCATAGATGCGCTATGCACTTTAATGTTATTTGTTGCGTTTTATCAACGGATAAACAGCAACATTACTTTAAACTGCTGTTAAAAGTTGTTTGGTGCTTTGATGGACAAAATAGGGTCTGTTTAATTGTTCATTTTTAATGATATAACTGCCATTATTGGAATTCACATTTTTACATTTTTTTTGTTTAGTCTTTTGTTAAAAAATAATAAGTTGACAATAATTTCCTTAATCTACCCTTCCCCTTAAATACCTAAACTCAAGCATTTTGACTGAGTTTTTATGTTTATTTTCTGGTCTATCTTGGTGCTTTTTTAAAGTTTTAAATCATGGAAATAACCTGTTATTATTATTTTTTTTTTTAAAAGAGGGTAGGGCATTTTTTAAAAGGGAAAACTTTCACTAGACACTTGTAATCCAAATCTCGATTAGGTTCTATATAGGGATGGGTCGGGGCTCCGAAATCCCGGGGCCACGTCGATGAAAGTTCTGCCCCTGGGCGAAATTTGACCCCGGAGCCCCATCGTCCTTTATGACCTTAACTTACATTTACATCTACTTTACATCCACATTTTTTTATCAAAATCATGCGAATTCTAAACAATAGTGTACAAATAGTTCGAATTTGACCCTATTTATACATCTATTTATGCAGTGATTTGGGATAGCTGTATTTTCAATTAATTCACAATTCTGATATTGCAAAGATTCTTACCATTTAAAATATAGTTTATGTCAAGGCTCGGTGTAACATTAATAGACGGGGTATTGACGGGGCCCTGCGACTGGCGGGTTAGAGTCGCGGGGCCCCGGGACCGAAAATTTTGCCCCGACCCATCCCTATTAGGTTCCATTCTATAAAGTGCTATTGTCCAATGTCCGAGTTTTCATCCATATGAAATAGTGCCATTTAACAAAAGAATCGAAAAAATATTAGATCAATACATTCACTGTTATTTTAAAGAAACCATCAAACCTTTGTAGATTTGTATGAAACATGAATATATAAGTTAAGGACGAATATGCATGATTTGATTTTAAATATCTATAAAAAAAAGTTTAAAAAATATAAAAAATGGCATACAATTAAGACTAGCCTTTCAGTCAAAATTAAAAAAATGTTTATACAAAATGAAATTTTATTCTTACTGAGTGAATGTTGGACAGACATAATAATATTCGAATCATACTGTATAAACTCTGATAAATATATTAATTCATCCTATTATAAATATTATCCTAAATTTGTTGTATAGTTTTATTGTATAGAAACAGTTGAGTACTGATGCTCATCCGCTATGTGCGCTATACAAATACTGAGCATGCATGCATAATAATTGTCCTACTGTAAACCCGCTTACCGGTTATACCATTATTGCGTAACCCCGGTAACTGTACCCACTGAGAAGGCCATTCCTTCCATTACCAGGGTGTCAAGCGCTCCTACTTTCTCCTATATTCTCCTATATTTTGGGGGTCTCCTACTTTTCTCCTATATTTTAGGGTAATCTCCTATATTCTCCTATATTTTTTGTCTTCACATGATTATTTCTTATCTAAATCGCTCAAAAAAGGGTTTGTTTGATTATTCAAATGCATATAATGTTGATTTTTGTGGTCCTAAAATTCTTCTGTAGTAGTTTTTCTTTCCATTTTGTTTTCACTTCCGTGTAAATTTTGTTCTATAATGAATATTTATTAATTATAATAAGTTTTCTTATAAAAGAAAATCGCTCGCGCCTTCGGCGCTCGCATATTTGCAAGTTATCTTAAAATACCGGCTCGCGTCTTCGACGCTATGATGTTAACTAATTATTGTTCTGGTTGGCTATAAAGCACCAATTTAAATCTTGGATCAGGGAGAAAATCAGATGAAATCATGCAAAAATTAGGGAATTAGAAACTGACTGGTCACCCTAAACATGGTTGCATCCGGACTGCGCCCTCGAAGCGAATGATGCTGAGAAAAACTGACACGTGTGCCCATTCACAAAGAAGGGCTACCGCGAGGGCTCAATGATTTTCTCTCTAGTGCTGTTTTCTGGAATAGGTGCACCCTATTATCAAATTAAGATATTATATTCTCCTATATTTCTCCTATATTTCAGGTCAAATCTCCTATATTTCTCCTATATTTCAGGTCTAAATCTCCTATATTCTCCTATATTTCAGGTCTAAATTTCCTATATTTTCGCCCATCTCCTATATTTTTTGGGTCATTAGTCGCTTGACACCCTGCATTACCTTAAGGCACATTCAGAGTCCGCTCAATGTAGAAAAAAGGGAAACATCGTCTGACAGTCACGTCGCTGTATTTCCTGGACCATGCAAAAATGTAACGGAATACCGTCGTCTATTTGACTCTATGCGACACTATCTTGCGCTGTCGCCTATTTGATTTATATATATGACATTTTCTTAAGTCTGTTGGTCTTTGCTATCTTCTTTTTCCCTTATTTTGCTGTCCCTCACCTGTATATATCTTCAGTCTGCCACACCTTTATTGTGATATACCAGATTGGTTGTCATAGATACGGGGTTACTTATGTATATAAGTGCGGGGCTATTCGGAAGGGTTAACAATTTGGATTTGGACCATCGAATCACTTTTCAGGTGGTTCCCTTGAACTAAGCGAAAGATTATGTGGTGCACTTATCAGAGCTTACATCTAAGCCACGATTAAGAGTGCAAAGACCACAAAGGGATAAAAACAACCGTCGGTTTTGTTTCAGACCAATTGGCCTGCTGAGGAACTCAAATCGAGTTTGGAGTACTTCTGATTCTATTCTTCACTCATCTGTCCTCAATCGCTTCTGTATAAGGGTGATGCGTAAATTTACTATAAAGGGATTTTTTAACCATTTTCTGTTTGTCATCTGAACGTCTCACATTTAGTTCTGTGATTCATAATTTATAATATCACACCTCAGCATCATATTGGTCATGAGTTAAATTGAATGATTGCAAAATATGTCCGCAACATTTTCTTATTAAATCCATACCGTTTTGCAAAGAATCCTCACCAATGTGAAACAGATGCCGTTCACTCTGGAAACTGATTGAGGCTGGATTCTGCTCTGTTTAACGCTCTGTGTTGCAAGAATGATACCGATTAGTGGGTTCGGTGCTAAGGCTTTCACTCTGGTGTACATTATTATACAGGTATATGGAGGTGTTCGCAATTTCCAGTCAATTCAGTTAAAACAAACATGATAGTATGCCACAGTGCTCAAAACTCACGGGGTCCCCCGGATTTTCCAAATGACCCCCCGGTTTTTGAGGTCGGGACACGACGGGCCCCTAATGTTTCGAACAAACTACATATAAATATGAATATTCTGGCACCGACCGAATTGCCCCACGAAAAAAAATAGAGTTTCGAGCCCTGCTGCCATAATATATCATTTCTTTTTGTTTATAGCGCATCAAAATGAGAATACTGGTTATTCAATTTTGAGTAATATATCGTGTGACGCAAGTAAGGGTGGAATGTAACGTTGGTATATTGTGGCCATAACCCTGAATAACGCCCCAAGGGCAGCTGTTTATATGGCCTGTCACGACATTATATTGGCGGCACTGGCTAATATTATGACCCTGATATGCCTTAGTTCTGGTCGCCAGTAGCAACGGCTGTAGCTATGGACACCACTGAGCACCCCCTTGGTCTCCATTTTAGTCCTGTATCGTGGATGACTGTCTCTTAGCTGCGGCGCTAATCTTGTTTCAGGGTTCCCATGCTCTGGTTTAGGCTTGTCTGGGCGGGGTATTGGTTTTCTTGTTCCGAGATTATTGCCCTGCAGTTAAGCAAAGATCTGCATGTCTTTGGGGAAATAAGATCTGGGTATGACGTAGTTTAAGTGGTTCACGTTGGATTTCTGTACTATTCTGCCACACCAGACAACTCAATTAAGTTGGCCCTCTTTCATTGTTCTGTTATATTGTGTGGTTGTATCTCTTGTTTTTATGAATACCTGGTAATTGAGCTGTTATGTTGTCCATTTACTATTGCTAGTTGTCAACACAATACAAGCAAATAATATTTGTGTTAACATTATGAAAACATCTAGTTTGCTGTTTCCAACGATTTGTTAGTGTAAATTGCGTTATTACATTCCGTTGTTTCTGGCAATGCGACACAATGGCCACAATGCAGCAGTCAGCTAAACGGCTTTTCACGTTGTGTGTGTGGACTAAAGGTCCAGGCTCCCGTAGCTGAACGTTTATGTGCGTTGAATGTATGGTGTTTTACACTCTAAATTATAATCCAAAATTAATTATTTAAACTAGTAATGCCACAATTTTTGAAAATAAACCCAAATTAGGACCATACATTGATCATTAACACAATACACACAGGATGTACCTATAAAACACGGACAACACAGCTAAAAAATGTTAAAATACTGCTCAGTCGGTCGCTTTGCTCTTAGTTGTTTTATACAAATATCATAAAACTCTTTCTATCAAATATCCCCTGAGATGAGTATAATGAGAAGCAACGAACGACTGTTTTTTGTATACGCAGACAATGTTTATTTATGCGATTAATTACCTATCGAGGATAGAATCTTACAACGTTGATTAAACAAAGACATGTCATATACCTAACGCCAAGCTCCTTTGTAAGACAAGAAAAGCTTGACAAAGACAAAGGAATATTTTGATTGGGTTAATCGAGTAATAATTTTATTCAAAAGAATCATGTTAAAGTGATTAAAAAATTGCTATGTGGAATTTGTTTTTTGTTTTGTTTAATATATCGCTAAAAATATGATTACTGAAAAAAAAAATAACGTCAAATAATGCGATCGTTAATAAACGATCGAAAATTACAGAAAAAGACAAATCGTTCTTTTTTTCGAAATGGATACATAGATTGATTTTAATTTTAAAAAGACTTTAATGTTAATTGTATGGTAAAAAAAAACTTATATATTAACAAGTTAATACATTTTATGCTATGGAAAATCGAAGATCAACAAACTGGTAGGTTAAACAAACCTATTAATATCTATTAGAAGAAATATGTGGATAATTAAACAAGGGATATGGAATGTAAAATGATTCATAATTTTCAAGTTTCATACTCCCGAGATGCAAATATCGGAGCATATCGGAGTGGAAATGGTAAACGGTCCAAAGCCGGCGGTAAGCTCCCCTTTTTTCAGGCTCCCCCTAC
>LQRL01173646.1:27452-42782 GCA_001703475.1 Hydroides elegans
GACGTTGTGAGAAAGTCTATTTCAGGAAAAACGTTGTGAGAGGCGTTTTGAGAAAATTAACTTTAAGAAAGACGGTGTTCGAAAGACGTTATTCGAAAGACGTTGTGACAAAATACATTTTGAGAAAAACGTTGTGAGAAAGACGTTGTGAGAAATAAGTAATGAGAAAGACGTTTTGATAAAGACGTTGTGAGAAAGACGTTGTGAGAAAGATGTGACAAAATCAATTTAAAGACGTTGTGAGAAAGACGTTGTGAGAAAAACATTGCCGATTGAGACGTTGTGAGAGACGTTGCATGAATTACATTGTGAGAAAGTCGATGTGAGAAAGACATTGTGAGAAAGGCGTTGTGAGAAAGACGTTGTGAGAAAGACATTATGAGGACGATGTTGTGAGAAAGACGTTGTGCGAGAGACGTCGTTTTATCTTTGATGGTGCGTCTCCTTCAATTAGTTTACTGATATGTAAGCTTAGGAAATGTAGAATTCGGTCCTCTACTAAACCTTCTTTTTTCATATTCGATATTTTGTGTATGCAAATTAGTTCGTTATTTCCAAAGAAAATTTCAATAAGTACTGACCATTCTGCATTGACGAATTGTTGAAGTCCACGGGGGATCCAAGGTCACTGACCTTCTAGTTAAAACAAACAAGTATTCAAAATAGATCATTGAAAAATCGGCGTGAAAATCCATAAAAACCCATGTTCATGCTCTACCTAAGTAAAGCCCAAATAATATTTGCCACCTGATTTAAGAAAAGTTGATCTAGTAATTGCAGCTCGTACCTGATCTATAATATCAGAAGATCGCTTCCATTTTGGTCTGATATTTAATTAAGGATTGCCCGCCTTATGTAGTGGATTCGAATAGGATGGAATCATTGCACCAAAATGCAAATACGGGATCATCCGTGCTGGTGTGCCATTTTATCCTTTCCGCTTCAGTAAAGAGCTCAGTGCTGGTGATTCAATAGCGGTGCTATTTCTGTCCAAGGTCACTGCTTTAAAACCTGCAAATTAGGACATTGCACTGAAATTAGAAAAAAATAAAATACATGTTATTGATACATTGAGATATATACATGTAGCTCAATGTCAGAGAGGACGCGTAATGTCAAGGTCGACACTGTCGCTATGGCAGCTTTTAGGGATTGGGTGGATGCCAAAGGGCTCAATTCGTGTACTCGGCAGAAATATTGAACAGCGGTTCGGTGCCAGCTTATTGTATTGAATGTCAGGAGTGTATGTGAAGATGATTTGAGACATCCTAAATCGATGCAGACCTGCCATTCCAAGATTATAATGAAATCTGCTCAGACAATTGACCTAGATATTGAATGCTCAATGTTTTTTTTCCAATTTAAAGGAAGCTTGATAATATATATTTTTTCAGTATTTTACCTGTCGTCTTGATGAAAAAAAAGAGATATTCCACAGTCAGACAACAATACAGATTCCCAATCCGTTTTTCCTGACCTTTTAAAAAGTCAAGTGCCCTTCATCCCTTAAGTAGATTTCCTGGTTTTATTGTGCCATAGGGCCAGCCAAATTCTGAATTGATAGCAGCTATCATATTTAAAGGTTACTTCATTAAAAATGTAAAAAGTAAGGACACATTTTATTCTGCTACATTTTTATACTTTTGTTATGAATTATATTCAACTGATTCTAGGGCAGTGTATATAGCCTACGTACGGTAAATGAACTCTCCTTTAGAAGGGTCTAGGGGCATCGAGCAACAGGTGTGGACTTTGTAACAAACAAAAATAAAAATGATGGTTTTCTATGATTGCCTGTCGCATCTCCTTGTCCATTTGAAGCTCAGCTTTGCCGCCACAGTATTCCACATTAATTGTTTTAAATGCTCATCAAATATTCATGCTTTGTAACCTGGAGAAGCCATCGTACTGAGTAGTGAAGTTTCAACCAAATAGTTACGAGCATAATAAGTATTCCATGTCTAGACATAAATCTAAAATACAGTGCACCACGGATAATTTGAAGTCCTCGGGACCGGGGGAAAATAGTTCAAATTATCCGAACTTCAAATTATCCGAAGTTCAACGATTTCACATCTGACATACCACGTCACGATTGTATACAGTATTACAAGAATAACTTTAGTGGTTCCGTCTATTGATCCGGGATTAACATGAAAGACAACAATCTGTGTTCATATGGGTCAAAACATTATATTTAGCTCCACTGCAGAAATTAGGAGAACAAGGGGTGTTTTATCGTCTTGATGTTTGCTTGTCATACCATCTTCAAACAATTTTAACCCCTTTCGAGATACACCTTGAGTCTTGAAATCAACTTCAAATTAACCGAAGTGATAATGTAAAATTATCCGAAGCAAATTGGTATAAAATAAACAGGGAAAAATCGGGACCGGAGAATTTAGTTCAAATTATCCGAACTTCAAATTTTCCGTGTTCAAATTAAACGGGGTGCTCTGTATATCACCAATTCAAATAAATTATATCTAAATCTTTACTCACTCACCCGTCCATAAATTAAAATCTCGATTATAATTGATTGACACATGTCTCCTTATTAATTGTTTTTTGTTTAACAGGGACGTATTGATTATCTCGAGCATCAACAGCGCCACCTCGCTCTTCTCCGGGTTCGTCATCTTCTCGATTCTGGGCTTCATGGCGCACGAGCAGGGCGTCGACATCCACCAGGTGGCAGAGAAAGGTACGCATGCGCAGAGGATACGAGCATCAAGATCCCCGTGTTCGAACCGGCCCGGAGTTATTGCTATAGATTTAAGTTGTACACTTGTAGCAATTAAGGGAGGAAATGGGTTAACTTGCTATCTCAGAAATTTTATTAGAGCTTCGTAGCCTATAAAGCGGATAAAAGCCCTATGGAATATTCCGTTGAAACATCCATATAATGTTTTGGTCATACACCCATAATGTATTTTCATGTAGAAATGAAAATATGAATGTAAAGCAAAATGTGATATGAAAGTGTGTGGAATCATGGCTGATATAGAACATATTGTTTACACTCTACAACATAACCATGTAAACAAGTGAACATCTCATTTCTGCGAAATTAAATACTTAGGGCCTTTCCATCTACTCTGAACTTTCTGTCCTAGCATCCGACTACATTACGGAAATAGGAAGACTCCCGATCTATGTGACATGTCATTTGTATTTTGTCAACATTTGAATAGTATGTTATGCCTTTGAATGTGTTATGACGCATAATTATGGAAATTTATTGGTGATATAAATCGCTAATTTAATCAAACTCTAAATGGAACTGGCATGTACCTTTCTAAATAAAGACTCAATAAAGTGCAAAAACCATTCCCACAAAACTGGTTTAGAGACTCATTATGCAATGTTCATATAATTTAAAATCCCCCCAAAAAAGTGAAATTTAATGACCCGCGAGTTCAAATATCACTGACTTTCGCACGTGCGCTTTTGTCGCTTTAAATTTCCAAAGTCTAGACTTGGTATCCTGTCCGGAATAACTGGTGTTGACTGAGAACTTGAAATGTGTAGACATACACCGATATATTACAGCAGATCAATGCTCATCAAAACAGATTGCTTGCGATATTGTTACATGTTAAAAAGAAAATAAGCAAAATAAGCAAAATACAAAAATGCAATCGCAGGCAAAAACATGTATTTTCTGATATTGATCAATCCTTCAGCTTTGAGTTATGTCTCTGAGATATTTGAGGAGGCGCGGCTGTTTTTGTGCCGTTAATGGGTCCTCATTACGTGGGTATTCTCACGGAGGCATGCGACGACTCAATGCGCCCGGTCGGTGTCGCTGTCTCACGCTTGGCTGCGTGAACATGGCAACCGACCGCTTTTATTGGTGTATATAGTGGTGACACAGCGAGGGAGTGAATGACTCATATTCTTTGGACATGGGATGGGTATATTGCTTTAGTTTTGTTTGGCGACCGTCTAGTCGCACTTGCAGCTAGCAATCATTATGGAAATCAAGTCCGATGCATTAATAAGTTCAAAAAGTAGTTTTCAAAAGCTTCCATCTTAAAATCCCTGGCTCCAAATCAAAATGTACGTGACATTCAAGATTAACCAATTGACCTTGAAATGTCCTCTACTCACCATCTATTTGTTTCGAGCCCTGCACAAACTTATAAAACCATGTGAGCAAGCTCAGCTTTATACCATATTTGTCGTCGCAGAAGCTCAATGCTTGACTCTGACAAATGTCACTAGGCCTCCTCCTCCACCTCGGAGCTATTTTTAAACTCGCGGATGCAATGCTTCTATTATTTCTCTGCTGTTATAGAATGTGGAACAGTGCAACAACAGCGCCGCCGCTCTGGCTGATGTTCACCATTTTCCATTTATTGTGTGGGAAAAGCGGCTTCTGTGATTAATTCTAGGCGTGTGGGCTAATTGTTATTTTTGCCAGAGAAAAAATATTATAATTGTATCTCTGCCCTCTCTGCTATTGTTTTTGCTCTTGTATTGTGCTTGCTCTTCTGCTTTTATGATTTATCCATTTGAGAGCTCCAAATATCTGTATACATGTATATTGAACGTATATTTAAATTCTTATGCTCGCCGAATAAATAAACGCCCCTTTACTTTTTTAGAGAGAAAAAACCCTTAGAGAAAAAAAAGGGTTACATCTGGCTTTCTTTATTAAAATCCTTGTTTATAATTAGATTTTAATTGATTGACATGCAAAACCTTACAATTGAACAGGACCGGGACTTGCGTTCATCGCATACCCGAAGGCCGTCACGCAGATGCCTCTGCCGCAACTCTGGGCCGTGCTCTTTTTCTTTATGATTATCCTCGTTGGACTCGACAGTCAGGTGAGGAAGTACATGTAGATCTTAACAGTTTACAAAATATTGGTGCGAACATTTGAATATTTACCTGTTTTTTTTTAAGAAGAATTTGTCTAACTGTATAATGTACTCATACATGGTTTTCGTGAAAAATGTGCGGGGAAAATTGTAAGTGTTCATAACAATCGCATTTAGAAACGCCCTCAATTATACTTTTCCCTCAGTTCAAATATTATCGATTTTTTACTTCAGTTCACATGCATATTGAATATAACTTTAACCTGTGCTTGATCCAGATTCACACATTTTAACCAATTTATTGACATTGATTATAATTCAATTGGCAGTTTGTTGGTGTGGAGGCGTTCACGACAGTAATGCTCGACATGTTCCCGATGCTGCGCAAAGGATACCGACGCGAAATCAGCATCGCTGTGTATTGTGGCATCTCATTTCTACTCGGGCTCACCATGGTCACGAGGGTATGTCGTGCTCACGCATTTATGCTTGTCTTCCCGATATCCAGCCTAATGATTATTATTCATTATAAAGAAACATCCTTTTCGCCACTGAATTTTAAGTCTGATGTGTGGTTTCGCTTTTGACCTGGTTTTATGTGTAACTGAGAATGTTAACATGTAAATACTTTAGGATTACTATTTACTTAATTAACCGATTTATGCGTTCAATTTAATTAATTGACATTTGAGTGACGTTTTGTTTTTGCAGGGCGGCATGTACGTGTTCCAGTTGTTCGACTACTACTCTGCAAGTGGCATGGCGCTGCTCTGGGTTTGTTTCTTCGAGTGCGTCGCAATCGCCTGGGTTTATGGTGAGTTGGATATACGAGGCACATTCTTGTCGTTAGATGAATTATAGATATACGACGAAAATAAAACGATTCTTTAATTTGCTTCGTAGAGGCTATGTACTCCTTAGTTCATCAGATACGTCAATGTATCGTGCTGTTTCAATCGATTGAGTATCGCTATCTTTTAAGCTAAGGAACAATTTGAAGAATTCAAGAAAATGTATAGAGAGCGCTTTTTCATGCATACATCATTTGATAATTTGAGAATGCATAGATAGTTTTTGACCTTGAAAATATTCATTTCACAAAAAAATATATCGTTAACCAAGATCTACTGTTTCACATTTATAGGTGTACGGCGTTTCTATGACAACCTGGAGATGATGCTTGGTTTCCGCGTCTGTCGCTTCATGATGGTCTGTTGGACCGTCATCACGCCGCTCGTCAGCGCCGTGAGTTTAAATCTTTTCGTGATTTTGCAGGATAGTTATCAATGCATTATTATAAAGGGCGCATTTAGATATGCAATGGTTTAATATGTTCATTATTAGTTCTATTAAGAGGGCTATTTAAATATTTACTGGTAAGCCATAGGCATAGGGTTATTTAACATGAACCTTAATACAACCCTTGAACTCTCTGTACTTACTCTTTCGTTGGTCAAAACGCATTTTGAATAAGGGCGATTATGGGCAATGGTCTACATAAAAGATGACCCCAAGATTTCTTCATTTATCATACATAAATAGGCGTATAATAATTGAGCCCCACAATTAGCCACTAGACACCCTTAACCGTGAACATAAATCTTATATTCACCATAAAGTTACAAATGACTGGGAGAGTTGCCAAGAATATCTCATATGGTTCAGTGGCATACAAAGCTACCTGACAGTTGGGTCAACCCTCCATCCCTCTTCACTTTTCTTTAGAAATGCCTCTAAGAGTGACACTAACGGGTTATTTTAAAGGACTCTTCTTCATGCATTCGCATACCTGCACTGTTTTTCAGACAATATTTTTGATAATAATCCTTCCTGCATTTTTTTTTGTGTTTTTCGTTCGTTATTTACAAAGGAGGAAAATACCAGAAAAAGTATATAACACCCTAGTGCATTGACACTATTTTTAATAACGATGTTAATGCCACTTTTTTTCCTGTTTTTCTTCCATTTAATAAAAGGAAAATACCAGAACGCACTAAACACCCCCAGTGCATACGCACTTAATTCGTTTTCACTTTAGACATACCATCGGTTTTTTCCGTACCCCTTAACTTCATACGTTTATAACATTTTCTGCATTTGTTGCTACACAGGGCATCTTCATTTGGATGTGGGGCCAGTTCGAGCTGCTGACCTACAACGAGACGTACGTGTACCCGTGGTGGGCGCAAGTCTTTGGCCTCAGTCTCGCCTTCAGCTCCATGGTCTGCATTCCCGGCTACTTTGTATTCAAACTGGCCTCCAGTCCTGGAAACACGCTCAAGGAGGTTCGAGCTTTAACATATTATTATAGTTCAACTTCGTTTGAATGGGCTCTCTATCGCTTAGTTTATCTCCATATATATTTGACCATATTTTGTTCGATTCGTATAATTTCTACGATTGATCTCTCACCATTTAGAAACGTTAAATCTTTCCCTTAATAATTCTAAATGATATAAAACATACTCATAATAAAATTAAATCTTTCTTCTATTAACTTCTCTCCTTTTCAACCATAAACTTTACACTTGTACATTTTCATTTAAAGAAATGGGCCTCTGCGACCCTCCCAGTCCTGCGACCCGAGCGCATCCCGGCCAAATGGCCCGACTACTCGCAGCTCGTCGACCACGCCTTCGCGCAACGCCACAACGACGTTTCGCACGTGCTCCCCTGTTGCCTCCCACGACGTCATGACGTCACACTACGTCACAATGCGGCGAATGGGAAGGCGGCGTCATCAAAGGCAGGTGCGGGCGGCGATTCCAAGATGGCGTTGATGCACTATCCCAATGGCGGCGGTCACGTGGCGACGGGCACCTGCAGTGAGGTGCTGCATAGCAACGGTTGTGAAGGAAAGGGACCAATGAATGGTGCTGCTGCGAATGGTGGCTCCATGAAGCACATGCCTGCAGTTGGTTGTTGAAGTAAAAAACTCGATGAGTAGTGGAATATGAGTGATATTGTTTGTGTTTCATAATATCGTGTCATTTGGAGATTCAAAGACGTTAGATTTAGTAGAATCATCGTTTGTTTATGCATTTTTGTGTGCTGGAGGAATATGGCATAAGATCTTTGTATGTGTGTGTGAGTGAGTGAGTGAGTGAGTGAATGGTTGGTTATCGTATTTGTTCTGATACATATAGGTTTAATATCAATAATTAAATTCTTGTCACATAAACAATAACACAATATGTACTCCTACATAAAAACTTTCACATTATTTGACTTCATCAAATTACTTACTACAATGTATATAATTTGGAAACACAATGTGCAGTGCTCTTGGAACAAAACCCTTAATTATCTCTTCCCTCTCTTATAACTAGTTGCTCATTTGCCCATATGGCTCTCAACATTTTGTATAGGCTCTAGCAAGCTTTAAAATATGCATTAATCAAATGAAATCGAAGAAATTGTTACGCCGATAGCGGTAAATGAATTGCAAGAATGTCCTTTCCCGGTCATAGAAATTATTTGAAAATCAGTTAAGTGACGATAACTTTCTTTATGAGTGCTTATATTAATGTGATACATGTTATGGACGACTTTTGTTCAATTGGTTTAAGAAACTATCAAGATAATAAGTTTGCATATTTTATATCTTGTTCGAAATTTATGGACTCAAAGCAAACGGTTGAATGACTATAATGTACATATTTTTCAGCATATTGTATATTATCGATTTTGGAATGAGTATGTACAAGTTTTGGGCAAAACTATCCGGTAAACTAGTTCTTGTCTTACACAGTTAGTAGAATAGATCATTAGAATTACATGTGTTATAATTATAACAACTGTGTTTTCCTTTTTGACGTCTATACAGTACTATGCAGGGCATAGAATGTGTTATTTTCTTTTTGAATGATCATGCATCGTAATTTGACCAATAAGTGGCAAAAACTAAAGGTGAGGTTTAACTTTAGGAAAGAATAAGATACACTGTCAATAATACCACTGTTTTGCTAATTCGTTTAGTTGAAGGTTAAAGGTATAATATTGCAATTTATGAATTATGACACTATAAAAAAGGTTCGTTTAGTTATTCAAAATTGTAAGGTCCCAGAATGATTCAAGGGTTTAAAACGTTTACAAAATATATTTTTACCAGCAAGGGAAGACAACGATATTAGTCGTCACTATGGAATCTTGAAATTAAAAAAAAATGTGTATCGTGTTTCAAAATAAGATATAGAATTTTAAAGGTAGCTTATCTATTCGTACTCCTTTAGTATGAATTTACTTTCCTCTATATATTACCGTGCCAAGAGTCGAAACATTTGTCAAAAGCTGATATATCACTATCTCGACCTTAACTTGTTATCTTTGTGCCAAATTCTGCAAAGTACAAAGGAGTTAATTAATTTGACCATGTCGTGGCTTTAAACTAAATCATCAGAGGATGGAACGGAATGAGGGTTGTGATTTGACCTAATTTAGACTGAAATTCATTCATTCATTGTCGTAACCTGAAAATGTGTCCTTAGTATATCTTAACTTGTTGAAGGAACGTATAACGGTTTGAAATTATTTCTTTGGATTAAAAAGGTAGATATATAAGGCACAACTAAAATCATAAATTAGCAATTGATGAAAACATGGGTATATAATGTCTCAATGTAGTATATTGCACATAAATGTATTTTGAGTTGATAGTGTAGCACTTTGCATGTGGGATGCGCTGTACAGTAAAGCTTCATTATTTATTTACCCAAGTTAGCACATGAGTTTAAAAGATCAATCCCATATATAAAATATTGATCATTTTCACAATTTCTAAGAAATGCATAATAATACCAATTTTCTAGTTTTTCAATGAAAAAAAAAACCAATTAGTTGAATATAAGATCGAAGCCCGGGTCTCTAAAAGCCGTTGTGGAAAGGGAGTGTGTTGAAAAGTTTTGAAAAAAAGTGAGTAAAATGGATACTTTTTTTTTTACAAAAAGCAGTGTTATTAAGTTTTTGTTTGCATTTGCTCAGTATGATATGTATGCCGTTGTATTTGATTTTGCAATAAAACATAAAATACAAATTTTCATGTTTTTTTAATCAACATTGTTTGGTAGAACCAATTTCGGGTTGTGTATGCCTCCGGATTTTCCCTTACATTTTTTAAATCAAATATGTATTGCCCGTTTAATACTATGTAACATTTTATTAATGAATACATAATTTTGTCAGTTGCCACATTTAACTCAAACTCAAGATCTCGAGACTGATAAAAATTCAATGAAATCATAGCAGTGAACCCTTATCTTATTAAATAGTATAGAATCAATAAAAACAAATCAAGGTTTCTTATTTTTTTCATTTAATCATGTAAAGTTGCTTTACAAACATTTATACATTTTTTTGTCTCTATGATAAAACTCATTTTCACTTTTCATGCAAATGTACTCGATTTAAACCATATAGTAATATAATAACAAGAGAATGTAATACTACACCGTATTATTTGGCTAGTTACATCATTTGCGACGCTTAAATGCAAATAGTTTTTCTGCGCATTGCATTAAGGAGTTATAACATCAAGTTGTTTTTTCTCGAAAGAAAACACAAGTTTATAATTTCAAATAAGATCTGCAGAGTACATGTATTAATTTAACGCAACTACACTGCGTATATAAAGATGTTTGGCCAAAAAAAGTCTAAATTTGAATTTGATGTCGCTTTCTTGAAAGGGAAAATGAGAATCTTAAACCTGAAAAAAACTCGTTAATAACTTGTTTTTAGTCAACATTATTTTATAATTATAAACCGAAAAAAAAATATTTTAATTTAACATTATTTTGTTAAAATTAACAATAAATCACAAGATAAATACTGACCTAAATTACACGTGTGCATATATGAATTTATTTTTTGACAGCTGAATCCTCGCCAAATTAAGTCTGAGGCTAACCGCTTATTTCTTTAAAAAACACTTTAAAAGACAAGCTTTATATTTTTCATCAAAATATAATTTACCGTACATTGGATTATTTATATGGTTTATTCGAATACTGCATCAAACTGCGATGTTATTTGATGATATTCGAGTATTTATCTTTCAAAACTCTATAATAGAAGTGGCTGGATTTTATTAATATCTCGCACGCTTAGGCCAAAGTTTGCAAAATTATATATTTACGTTTCTCAAAAATATAGGCTACATGTTTTTGACCATTGCTTTAATTAGAAAATTAAATTAGTAATTTTTCGAATATATATGACAAATGCCTATTAATTTTTTTTAATGAATGCAGTTGTTATTTTATCAAATATATATATAAATTCGTATTACATGATTTCTTGATAATTTTGTATGTTTTATTTCTAGAGTATAGGTCTTCCTCTCATAAGCACAAAAGTGTTTATCCATGTAAATATATGAATATATAATTTGATTGCATAGGGATATCGATTAATTTTCGTAGTAGAACACATCATGACAAAGAGGAACTAAAGTATTTTTATTTTACCAACAATTATTTATCATCTCTATTTTTGTAATCGAAAAATTTATTTTATCGACCTGAGATATATTTCTAGTTCACTTTATTTAAGGGTTGTAGAATTGAATGCATTAAACTTTCACATCAGCAATTTCCTTTTCAGGTGACGAACGATGTAGATTGATGTGTGAACAATAATTCTGTTGTCATGGACTCATAGCAAAGGGGTTTTCGGTCACTATCCGATGCAAGTGAGACGCAAAACCCTCAAGTAAAAAAAATATGTGAAAGGATATGCTCATTCTATATTTTAAACGGATTTTGAAAACTTATTATTGCATTTAATGTAAAGGATGAGATTTGGCGAAGCATAGACTCTATCTACATCGTCCTTTATTGATTTTAAATTGGAACTATAGGATACGGTTTAACACATTGTTTCGGAATTCCTCTCATCAAGGTTTGTTCTTTCACATTCAAGTTTTGCAGAGATTATACGCACATAGAATTCTATGTAAGTATTCCAGTACTTGAGACTATAAACAGTAAAAATGTAACAAAAGTAAACAACTTCTCACATGATTTTATATTTTTTCAAATAATTTGAAAGACTGATTTTCGATGATGGACATAATATCAAATATGAATTTAAGAGAACTATGACTGAATAAGCAAGTAGAATCTACCACGTTTTATTTTTCTTATACTGAGCATGGTGAGTTCTACTCGGATATTTGAGATTGCATTGAAGAAGGGCACATATAGAATGACACAATTTTCAAAATTTGGAGAAAAAACTTTACCAATAAGAAAAACATAAAATTCCTAATCTTTACCAACATTTACATTTTTACAAATATGCTAGCTATTCTGATTATTTTCTAGATAATTTCTCATTACTTATTAAGAGAAAAAATATATCTAAATCAAAATTCCTTAAATTCAAGCTAGAAAGTATGTTATCAAAATGTCCAAGAAAGTTGGGATTTTATAGATGATTGATATTTCAGGATGAGTGACGTCGCGAAAAAGGAAGAGGGGAAGTCGGAAGGTGAGTCCACGCAGAAAAAATCTAAACTTAAAAACAACCTAAAGAGATATGAATTCAGATATCGACATCGGAAAGCATATTTTCTTTTGCTTCTGTATAGATACAGCCACTTTTGGCCATTCCAAATACTTTATTTTTTATTTCGTTTTTACTCTTGATCAAACAGAAAGGGACCGAACGTCTTTTTCCCCGCCGGTAAGAACCCACCCAGCAAATGTTTGTCATATCAACGTTAACCCGTCGCATGTTCTGACATAATCTCGGCTTATGTATGAATTTGCCTGTTATATCGCTGCCTACATCTGACAACCGAATGACGTATTAATTATGATCGACATCATCGAATCAGGCGCTGATCCAGATCATTATGAACCGGGGGCTCCATTGGTATCACCTATCACATCGATAGGGGGCAAATCATATATTATCTCTAAGAGCGAATGGCGCGAGGTACGAATCCCGAATCACAATGACGACACTAGCTATTATTTGTTCTATTCACAGAGCATGTGGAGCGCGAGACATGGGGCAGCCGACTTGATTTCATCCTCTCCGTCGTCGCCTTCTCCGTTGGCCTTGGCAACGTCTGGAGGTTTCCATATCTCTGCTACAAAAATGGAGGAGGTTAGTTTCGAACTGAACTGAAAATATATACAAATGGATTAACACATTGATGTTGATATTATATGCTTCATAAAGTTAACTGTTTCGTAGAATTCTACATAATTTGTAAAGCGATAATATGCTATATAAAGAAGCTTTGCTAAAGGACTCTCGTTCTTCGTCTGTATCATTCAAATGATATTCAATTTATGAAAGCAGCCAAAGAGCAAAATGAATTTCCCGGTTTTTCAGGCGTATTCTTCATCCCCTACCTGACGATGCTGCTGCTTGGTGGCATCCCCACTTTCTTCCTCGAGGTCTCGCTCGGCCAATACATGAGCCAAGGCGGTATCACTGCGTGGCAGATATCGCCCATATGTTAAGGTAACTACAGACTCTTTTTATACAATGTACATAAATTTGACGTTTTTTATCATGAAAACATATATATTTTATGAAAACCAAAACTAAATATAGATCCTACATGCATGTGAGAGTATACTATGGCAATCCAACAAAATAATGAGCGAATAATGTTCGATATGTTGAGTATGCGATATGGAATTCGATAAGGCGTACAATTGCATACATCTATTCTTATATCAAATTTTGGATTCTTACTCTTTTCTCAGGCATCGGAATCGCGACGATCGTGATCGTGTTCTACCTCAACATCTACTACATCGTGGTGCTCGCCTGGGATCTCTTCTATCTCGTCATGTCCTTCCAGAAGCAGTTGCCATGGTCACACTGCGGTAACAGCTGGAACACGCCCAAGTAAGGCAAATACTACCAAATTTTCTTACTCATATTCTTTCACTGTCTTTCTATCAGTCTTTCTCTCTCTGTGTCTCCCTCTCTATCTCTCTCTAATGCTTCCTCGCTCTATCTCTTTATTTTTATTTTCTTTTTCTCATTGGCCAACTCTCTCCTTAGTTCTCTATCTCTCAATCTTTCTCTCTATCTCTCTCTCCCTCTTCAGTTTTTATCTCTCCCACTCTCTTTTTTCTTCTTTTCCCCCTCTCTCTATCTCCCTCTCTCTCTCTCTCGCTCTCTCTCAATTCCTCTCTTTCTTTTACTCACTTTCTCTATCCAACAACACGATTCCAAACTTTATAAATAAATGTCCATGTTATATTGCATTACAGCTGCGTAGTGTCTGGAAGCGGTGGATCCCAAGGATCGTACAATGCAACAGTGGCTAATGGAACCGAATGCCTGGGCAACCTCACTTGTTTGACAATTAACGGATTCAAACCCGTCGACCCTGTCAATGAATTCTGGGAGTAAGTCAATGATCAATATACGAACCAAAGATAATATAACCATATTCTTGATTAAGAAATATACCTGTTTGAATTTTATTTGAAATACTTGTTTTGCTTACCATGTGCTACCATATCTGTTGTTTTACATAAACAGATTAAAAAGACGAAACATAAATGCTATGATATCTCGACGAAATTTAACGCCAAAGCAAAACAAATCAAATATCATATATTGGCTTCATATAACATGATGATCCAACCTTTTTTCATAGACGTCGCGTGCTGCAGATCTCCGAGGGCGTCGACTCACCCGACGGCTTCGTCTGGGAACTGGTGCTCGCCTTGTTCGTCATGTGGGTCATGGTTTACTTCTGCGTCTGGCGAGGCGTCAGCTGGGGCGGCAAAGTTAGTTGGCATTGTCAAAATGCACAAGTTTGCTTACATACCGATTTAACATTTTAAAATTCATTTAAATTCATACCTGTCGAACATACTGATTTCAACAAAATTCCTAAAATGGCGTGAGGATATACACATTTAACTAAATATAGTGACCCTCGTTTGTCATTTCTTTGCTAATACAATTACTTCATTTTCAGGTTGCATACATCACGGCGACCTTCCCCTACGTCCTCCTGACAATCCTGCTCATCCGAGGCCTCACGCTACCAGGGGCATTCGACGGGCTCAAGTTCTACCTCAAACCAGACTTTTCAAAGCTCACAGGATCCCAGGTAATGATCTCTATTGCCTATGCAGTCTTAAATAATCTAAGCATGAAAATATGCCTTTTTTACAGAAACAAAAAATAGTTAAAGGTGGCTGCTTACATGTTTTCATTATGAATGACTTTTAAAACTAACCTATCAAATTTAAAGGTATGGTTGGATGCAGGCACACAAATCTTCTTTTCATATGCGATTGGCTTGGGCGCCATGATTGCTTTAGGAAGCTACAACAAGTTTAATAACAACTGTTACAGGTAATTCATATGCTATTAAATGTACAAGAGGTGTTCAGTTTAATTTTTCACACTTTTAATTTCGTGATAAAATGTAAACCATACAACTTACAGGCTTCTAATTTTAACAGATGTTTGATATGAGATCGATATTAATTATATATAAGTCTACAGCGTTTCGGTC
>LQRL01173646.1:52060-68096 GCA_001703475.1 Hydroides elegans
ATCCGTAGATGGGTCTTTTGACCATTTCGGTCAAAAACACCCTATCGGAAGTTGTCAAATTGGCCAAAGTAGCCAAAAATAGCGGTTTTTCAAGACATGAGCTTGTGCGGGCTAGAACCTTTGAACGGAAGGTCTTATAGACTTCGTTATAGGCTCAAATGAAAGGTCTTGGTCCGTAGATGTGCCTTTTGACCATTTCGGTCAAAAACACCCTACCGAAAGTGGTCAAATTGGCCAAAATAGCCAAAAATAGCGGTTTTCCAAGACTTGAGTTTGTACGGGCCAGAACTTTTGAACGGAAGGTCTAAGAGACTTGGTTATAGGCTCAAATGAAAGGTCTTGGTCCGTAGATGTGCCTTTTGACCATTTCGGTCAAAAACACCCTAACGGAAGTGGTCAAATTGGCCAAAATAGCCCAAAATAGCGGTTTTCCAAGACTTGAGCTTGTACGGGCTAGAACTTTTGAACGGAAGGTCTAAGAGACTTGGTTATAGGCTCAAATGAAAGGTCTTGGTCCGTAGATGTGCCTTTTGACCATTTCGGTCAAAAACACCCTAACGGAAGTGGTCAAATTGGCCAAAATAGCCCAAAATAGCGGTTTTTCAAGACTTGAGCTTGTGCGGGCTAGAACTTTTGAACGGAAGGTCTAAGAGACTTGGTTATAGGCTCAAATAAAAGGTCTTGATCCGTAGATGGGTCTTTTGACCATTTCGGTCAAAAACACCCTATTGGAAGTTGTCAAATTGGCCAAAGTAGCCAAAAATAGCGGTTTTTCAAGACATGAGCTTGTACGGGCTAGAACCTTTGAACGAAAGGTCTTATAGACTTGGTTATAGGCTCAAATGAAAGGTCTTGGTCCGTAGATGTGCCTTTTGACCATTTCGGTCAAAAACACCCTACCGGAAGTGGTCAAATTGGCCAAAATAGCCAAAATAGCGGGTTTTCCAAGACTTTAGCTTGTACGGGCTAGAACTTTTGAACGGAAGGTCTAAGAGACTTGGTTATAATCTCAAATGAAATGTCTTGGTCCGTAGATGTGCCTTTTGACCATTTCGGTCAAAAACCGACCGGAAGTTGTAAACTTGGCCAAAAATAGTGGTTTTTTATAGAAAAAATATAAAAAATCTACAAAAACCCATACCCTTTCGAGTTTTGGGGCGGTTGGGGCCTGTTCGTGTTTCACAAATACTTCTTGTTTCAGATCCCATCGCCAAATGTTGGCCGTAAATATACGTCTCTGGTCATCTTCCTTGTGCTTTCTTACAGGCTAGAATTCCAGCCGAATCTGGTAGCCAAATGTGGGAGGATTGTCAATATACTATTTTCAAAAGCTTAAATAAGGCACTGAACAAAAGTCTTGCACCACTTGGATTATGTTTAACTCTTAAAGTTGTGCAAGACCCATGTTGAGTGACTTATAAACGGACTTGAACTTTCATTCCTTAATTTTGAATCTAAAGGCCCCCTTAGGCCCCCAAAGGCTTCTTTGTTACAATGATTATGGGACGATGCATTTCGGCAGTCAGTCCGTCAGCCCGTCGCGCCGCCCGGCCCTCATCGCTTGCTTGCACATGCTAGAACTTTTGAACGGAATGCCATAGAGACTTTGCTATGTGCTAATTAAATTTGGAGCCTTATTTTCGTAATGAAAATACAAATGAATATCTAACCATCTATTAAGAGTATAAATTGACTTCATCACGAATATGAAACACAATTCCATTATGGTTAACCTTTTTAAATGATACTATGAATACTTACTTGTAAAACTATTGGAAAATATTATTTGTTTGCATGCGAATCCATTACCATGCATATCTTATTTATACTGTTTGATGTATTCAGGCTTTCTACGGATTTAATATGTGGTGAGACGCCTTAAGATAGATATTCACTCCATTGACACTGATGGTCGACACCGATACACCATTTATTTTTGACGTCTTAGAATACGACAGTTTGGAATAGCTTGCACTTCAATCAATCAAATCAAATAATTATTTCATATCTGACAATATAGTAACAACTATTTCGTAGCTTTGGTTTTATAACATCACAGACATTTTTTTGGTTTTATAACATCAAATTACACTAAATTTAGACTATATTCTAGTTGCACGTTGAGTTGGCTTTGTGCAATACTACGAGAATCGTAGAACCGTCATTTTAGGCTCAAACAGAAGCTCTTATTGTGTAGAAGTGATACGTGTGGCTGTTTTCGGCAAACCGGAAGATACAACTCATAGCTTATGGTTGGTCCGAGAGTGGATTATCGCTAGTCATGTGATCTCTCGAGAACGAAGAGAATATAAACTAGATTTTGTGCTCGGGACCTGCGTATAATGACATTTCGGACTTAATTTATAAACTTGAAGTAACGGAACCTCAAGCAAAATATTTAAGAGGCATGGTTTTGGGCACAAAGAAAGGTTTTGATATTAAGATAAACTTTTTGATAATTTAATCGGAATCTTAAAACTGGAATGGACCAATATTATATATAACTAGATATGTTCTTTATTGAACAAATATTGCCCATTTTATTTTTTGGAGCAGTTATAGACCGTTTACTCACCGAATATTTATTTCCGATATAGAAGTCTAGAGTTTAATCTTGATATACTTTATTTCTTTTTCACTGTTAAAGGTTGCCGAACGCTTACAACATGACTGATGTTGATGCCATTCCCGAGGCGATTGAAAAATGGAAGAAGCGTTTTAAGAGAGCTATTTGCTGTGGTGAGTATTATTTTTATAAAAAAGCTAATCGTGAATAGATTCCACCTACTGTAAAAAAATACCTGTTTAACTACAGAATTCCCATTTGTGTCATGATCGCATGCTTCCTCTATATCTGGTATCTTCCTGGGTCTTATTCTCATATATTTATTGAATAATGTTAGTAAATATAGCGCTTTGTAAAAAGATATACGTTCTGTCAAGAGAAAAAGTATCAAATTTACTATTTTTTCATCCCGTTTGATTTTCGAGCACCAACTTCCATGAAAACCTTAATCATCTAAGTCGATAAACATTGCCAAATGTAACCATGATCTTATAATTGCAGGTGTGCTGACGGTGCTCTTTTCAATCGGTTTCCTCATCGGCGGCATCGCCTTGCTGGTCTACTTTACCAAGTACTGGGGGGAGGACGAAGACTGGGAGAGGTAGGACTTCTTTTAGAAATAATGAATAGAAGCCACCATTGTTATCCCATATTTAAATGAATAAGTTTATGTGTTTGGCTTAGATCCGAAAACATTAAGCGAAACCCCTAGAACTTGTTTTCTTTTTCTCAAGAATAAATACATGTATGTAAATAGCGTCACACATGATAGAAAAGGTAAAAAAATCATGTTAACATAGCATCAAATTGATATGTATTTCGAAAAATGACATTTTTTTTATTTTCAGACACCTGGCATACACTGGCGCTGCGTTCGTGCTGATTGGCTTTATCGGTATTTGCATCGCTGCCGTCGTCTTCATCATTGTTTACCGACTCTACCGTCGCTTCGAGTCGCGCGGCAACCCAAAGAACATGAAGGTAATGTTTCAAACTGGGATGTCAAGGTCTCGGAAAGGGAAAATTGGTTTACTACACCATGGGAATGCATAGCTTGAATCTTAAGCTCTGTACAGAATGAACTTTTCGCCGTAAAATTTTCGCGCCTTTATATTTACAATTTCAAAATACAATATGTAAACAATTGTTTTAAACTGTTTGATTGTTACTATATGAAACATTAAAGTGTTGTTTATCGTGTGAAAAAGTTTGGCATTATTATTAATGGTTGCTTTGAAAACTTTAAGTAAAAGTCGCGGCGATTTTCACAAATAATGCAATATCTCTGCCACCATTAGTTGTAATGCAAACAAACTTTCACATATGATTGACAACACAACAAGATATATAAATATAAAGAAAACAATATAAAACAATCATTTACATATATTTTTTTCAAGTTTTTAATATTTGATCGTGAAAATTTAACGGCAAAAATGTCATTCAGTACAGACCTTAAAGCACGATTTGACTTACAAGCATATAGAAATGACTTTAAGAAATGGCGTTTTGAAGATAAATTTGACGATGTTTATGCATGGACAATGATAATATCCTTTGAAAGATACAATTGACACACAAAAAAACAAGTTACTGATACTGCTACTTCAAAGTATTGATCCAAACTGTAAAAAAGATGTATTTTGACTTAGAAACATAAAAAAATATATATGTACATGTATGTTCCTGTGCTTTCTGAAATGTATTTACTAAGCTTTTTATCAACCCCTTAAAAAATACAGTTAAAGTTACACTGTATATAAAGCATTTCAAAGGACTTAGTATCAACAACCTGAAAACGTGCCCCATATTTAGAAATTGTATGGTTTTAATGTGTACTAAAATTACTATAAATATAGACTACTGTTCAATGTTGTTTTTATTTAACCAAAGCGAATGAGTCATTATTCGTGGTGAAATTAGACTGATTTGTGCAAAGGCAAGGAATCAATTTCAAACATTCGGTAGAATACTTGCTGTATATAAATAAAGCCCTTTGATAAGTGACAAGGTTCTAGATTCTGACTTATCAAAACTGAAATGCACTTATCAAGTGCTCCTTGTTAAACCATTATAAGATTGGAATTATACTCGGGTGATTCAACCTAGGCTTACCTGTCCAAGGATAAACAAATAATGTTATTTCGATCCAAATATCAATAACAGTCTTAGAATAATAGAACCCAGGGAAATGTATTCATTTTATAATTCAAAAAACTAAAGATTACATTATATATATTTATTTGTTTACGGCATAAATGGCACAAAATACTTTTCATTGTCGACCTTAAAAGTTCCTTAATCATAAAAGGAATTCACTATTATTTTCTTAGATGCACACACCGAAATACGCTCCAGGAGAAGCACCATACCCACAGCAGGCGCCCGTTCAGCAGCCGCTACAGCCCACTGCGCCCACGTGAGTAAATCCATTTCCAAGAATGGCTTTGAGGACATGAAATACCAAGGGCGTTCTTTATTATACCGCTACAAAAAGTGGAGCTGTTTGGAGTGTGAAATTTATATTAGTTACTAGAAAATTATTTGAATATTTATTTGTGTTTTGTGTTTCACTATAATGTGATATCCCATGTATTGACGGAACGCGAAATAACGTAAAGTACGCTTACGAAGTAGAAAATCTATTTAAATTCAAAATATATTTGTTTAAGATTTCCGGCAGCTAGTTATTATAGATTTCCTTTGTGCACGCATAAATGACATTTTGTTTGTTCTGTTTGATTGACAGGGGGCCAGTGGCTTATCAGGCAACTGACCAATCAGATATCAAGATCCAGGTTGCGGAGCATCACAAATTCTAAGCTACATCCACGCCTTATTTCCACCGATATATTAGACGCTTGCCAAATCCCATGTCTTGTAGCTGATTATAGATAAATTGTTATTTTTTGTCGTTTTCCGATATTTTGTTTTCGGACTGAATGATTTGATTGTTCGAAATGGCGTGGTGTGGTTTATTATTGTATATGCAACAATAAACCATGTGTTATAAAGTTATATAACCCATCGATTAGGAAAGTAGTCAATGTTTTGATATAGTAGAAAAGGTGAGTAGCATAAATCATGTTGCGTTTTCGGCTTACTGAAAAGACATGTACGCATACATGCATACAGGAATAGAATTTTGGTTCGACTAAATTTCTGTACATCAATAGTAAATATTAAAATGGCTTGACCTTAAAAGGGTAAAAAGAATGAAATATTGCAATATTAAATCGCAAACAACTTGTTGAAACATAAATGAATCTCTTTTGAAATAATCGGTTGTGTATGTATAGCAAAGTCATTAGAAGAATTGACCCGCATCGGTAGAAAATTGCTGCTTTGGCAGTCCTTTGAAATTATAAAGTGAAATACCATTACCAAATTTGATAGTATACAAATAAAGCATTCAAGCTGTTACAGTGTCATGTCAAATCACTTACATGTTTAACATGGTCATTGCTTTCAACTGGAACATTTCCTTGCAAACCATAAGAATACTCTAGGTAACTCTGAACCGCGCTTAGATATAGTCTTGACATTGATCTTTTGATGTGATTTATAATGATTATTACTATTATATTTATTAAAACTCTTTGTATATGCTAATGAAATTTTACTTGTAAATACCACTTGAGTTCATATGGTCCTTTAATTATATTACACAAACTAGTCATAGAAAGTAGCCAAGATCTTTAGTTGGAAAATAGGTTTATGCAGAATTAATTTTAGATTTCACTCGTGTTATAACTTTGTAATTTGTAGTTTGTCTTTGTTTCAAGTCAGATCTGAGTTTTAGGTAACCTAGGCTTCAGTCTATTTTCTTATATATTTCTGCTTTGTTTCTTTACTGCTTATCTCCATAAGTTACCTTGTATTTTACGGGTAATGTATTGATACTTTACATTTAATAGATGGTCCTTTTATATGATATATTTTCTTAAATCGCTTTTTGAATTACACCTATTGTTATTTTGTTAGCGGTGATGTTGTTTTATCGAGTTTATTTTATTTCATAAACACATAATTCAATTAAAACATGGATTCAGTTGAAGAAACCCACATAGGCTTTATAAACTTTTCGGGATAAATATATACACGCAAGTATGTTCATATAGATACTCTTAGCATTTATATGGCTGTTGTTTATAGGCTTTATAAACTTTTCGTGATAAATATATTCACGCAAGTATTTTCATATAAATACTCTTGGCATTTTATAGTTCTTAGAAAGACGAGCTTATTTTTATTAAGACAAAAATATTATTGCATTTCTCCATTACTCTGTTTTAAATTTCCCTCGCCCTTTCTATATCCTTAAAAGATTGGCATTGTTATAATTTAATGTCGAGTTCGAAAACCCTCTCAGCGGCACCAGAGTTGTTCTATAAGATGGTCGGGTTTCAGCAACTGTCGATTTCAAATCCTTTTATACTGCCATTATGTATAGCCTATATAGAACTCATAAAAGTCTGACATAGCATTTCGTATATAGTTTAACAAAATGGTTTTGGGAACTGCTGCGTAGTTTAGTTATATAGACAGAGAAATTTTATTAAAATACGCTAGGGTTTTGAATAGGTATACAAACTAACAAATATTGTCTAGATAAAATGTACTCATTGTGTAGGGATTATTAATGTTTGAAATAAACTAAGAACTTAAACGTCAAATTACATGTATTTGGCTAAATGGATCGCACCAGTCTGCCTCTGATTTTCTTGTTTTGTGTGGTTTGGTTTATCGATTAGGTGCTTGAGTAATTTATCCTGACTTTCGGATGAGATTTTATTTATAAAAATGTAAACTGCAGAATATTTACGACAAATGGCTTAACTATATGCTTATTTAACAATTTGGTTATAACAGTTTTCATTATATTAGATTTGCAAAATATTAAGTATGCTTACATCAGTGCAATATATTTATAATTTGTAATATATCATTGGGATTTTTGTGTATATTTATATGGTTGTTGTTTTCAATATCTGCCTATAATGAAATACATGTACATGTGTTCATTAAATTTAATACGAAAGTGTGAATATGAAACTTTAAAATCCACCTGAACTGAATGTGTTTACTAAATCTTATGCTGAGTTCACTTTCATTTTAAATCGCAATTTTCGAAAACTATCTATTTTTCGGTTGTATACTTTTTAATTCAAAATTTTGTCGAGTCTAGTTTGTAACCATATATATTTGAAACTTTTATCAATCGTCATCTCATTATCACATTTGGTATTCAATGAGTTCTTAGAATTTTTAGTTCTTAGTTCTTAGTTTTTACTCCCATATTCTTTTAGAACACTCTGTACCTAGGGATAGTTACGGTTGCAGCAACCTTTCCAGAAAAGCATCGTCGTCAACTTTTTTCGGGGGAAAGACACCGCAACTGTTATTGTCCAAGGGAACATAGCTCCAAAAGAAGCAGGATATTTAACCTTAATACACGTACCGGTACAGTTGTACATTATAATTCATATTTGGAAAGATTTACAGTTTTGAAGTATTCGTGAAATTTATTTATAAAATATTTATATATGTATACATGAACAGTATATTTGAATGCAGTTCTGGAATTTAAATGGTATCCATGTTGGAATATTAGTAAAATTTGTTATTGTAATGTTTATGGTTTTGATGCATATTTGAGGCTAGGTTCAATAAATTAGAAACTGAAATGTGTCTGTTTCTTTCATTATTCAAGCACTATTTCTTATTGGAACTTTGGTAATGGTAACGGAGTTGATATAGAATTAACTATTTATGAAGAATTATTTCTTAAAAGAATAGCATAAATGTTGATTATGGTCAAAACACACAAAAAACACTAAAATGTCTGTGTTTATTCTTAAACTCTTATTTATTTTGTGTATAATATAAATATATGATATTTTATTCAACATTAAAAACCTTGTCCTCTGTTCGGAAGAGTAAAGGTCGATCTTCCATTATTCCCCGTAAGTTGTGTTAAATATTTCTTGTTAAAGGATTTATATTTTTCTTGATGATTCTCAGAGATACATTGTGATAATTTCAAAATAGGAGTCAATGCTAAATTTTGACAACAGTAATTCAGGTTTCATCTCTCGTAATGGGTGGTAAATGTTTGTAATGAGTTTGCAGCGGTTGCAAAAAAAAAACATGCACTCACATATGTAATAATTTGCCATTTAGTCATGTTATCATTAGTAAGTGCAGAGCTCTCACATCTAAATGCATAAACTAATACACCTGATCCTTTCAAATAAGACATTTGGAATGGCCATACACGCGATAAATGTAAATGAGTATGAAATGACATGAAGCGGAGGGCATAAAACCCGAGATAATTAGACATCAAACTCTTTGCCGTTTTGAGCATGCAATGGGTTCAATAGGTTATTGTAAATGGGTTCGCAACGACATGGGTCATTAAACTTACAGGTAAGAATCTAAAGCCTTAATTGCGGGTAGGATCATGCCATCAGATCAAGGGGTCACTCTTATCCCTTTCTCTTATATATGCACGGAAGTCCGTCAGTAATGAATTTAAATTTTCCAGTGTGCGTTGCAGAGCGTATAAAATCATTGACGAGGATTCAACAATTCATTAAAACGTGCATGTTAGTACTTAAATCACTTAATGTATTAATTATTTTCTGTTGATAACCAAATGGACTATGAACGTAAGTTATATAACATTTAGTTTATATAAAAGCCTGTCCTGTTGCTTATCTTCAATTCAGCTTCATGATTTCGTAAACATGTGACATTGTGAAAGATGATGTTTTTGCAAACCCGAGACAAATCAAATTCTTGAAAAAATATTTATCATAAAAGATTTTGATTGTAGAACATAAGATAATTAACTAAACAGTATGTAATAAATGTATATCATCATGTCTGAATTAGAAACAGTTTTACAATATAACACAAATGCACCAATTTTACTACATATAGTGATAGTTACATTTATCGTAACAACCGGAACGATTTTCAATGGAATTATACTATTTATACAACAAAAGAAAACGAATCGGAGTGAAATGGACATCTACATGATTACTTTAGCTTGCGTGGATTTATTTGCTTGTTTAGTCATTTGCCCGCAGTACCCATTTTTGGGCGTATAGCAAGAGCTGAACAAGCAAGGAAGATCTTTCACAATAAGACAATTCTTCACGTGTGCCTCGTTTATGATGAGGATGTGTTTGGGATCATTAACTGTTATCGCTCTTACTCGAGTAAATGCTATTTTCAGACCTTTTACATTTGTTTGGTCCACTAGTAGATCGAAGTGGATATCTTTTGCTTTATTTCTATTCAGTTTCATTGGTTCTTTCTTAAGTATAAATGCACAAAGCTATATACAATATGGTGACGCTATATCAGTCGGATTAGCAGTAATTCAGATACCATTATGTCTTGTGTTGCTGTCAATTTCGTATCTGGCGATAATTGTTAGATTACATCGACAAGTCAGAAAGTTTGACAAGTACGGCGCGACAGACGAAAACTCGTAAAAGATAAACAATGGACATGAATCAATAGGAACATCTGAATCGAACCAATATAGAGAAGAAGCATCCACTCCAGCCGAGATCCCCAACCTAACCAGCGTTTTCACCATAGCCAACAATCTTACTACACCTTGCGATTCAGATGAAGTCAAAGAAATGACAAGTGGCATAAGGAGATTCCATAATAAAGGGCAAACTCCCGCTCATCTGAAAACGATGAAAATGTTCTTTGCCGTGACAGTCATTTATGTTATATCATTCGTACCCTTAGCATGTGAAATGATGAAAGTAACAAACATGTTTTATATCACTTACATAACATTTTTACCTCACAATACCAACCTTGTTGTGTATATAGTTTTCAACAACGACTTTAAGAATAATGTCAAGTGTATTTGGAAAAGTTTTAATTCTTGTTTCGGAACAGAATGAGATGCTTTTATAATTGTACCTAAAATGGTTATTAATCGTGTTATTTCGCAGTGGCCGTACTTGATATGTTTGACTCAATAATGCATAATCAGTTACATATTCATTGATTATGTTCTTACGAGCAGGATGTTTCTTAAGTTCTTAAGCACGTTTCCGCCTTAACATATTCGTTTATTAATATGAAGGTTTATATGTGTAATAGAAATAACCAACGTATTACATGTGAAACAAAAACGCGTCTAACAACTGCGTTTCATTTTTGGGTGGCAATATCTGAGAAGAAAGTAATAATAATAATGAATATTGTATTTATATGGCACTATAATAATATTAATTGATCAATTTGCTTTACAGAACTTTATATGATAAAAAACTAATATTATAGCTATAATATTATAAACTTATTAAATAGTTGATGTAATAAACACAATTTACACGCCTTGAATACGGAATGAATAAATAAACCTGCCTGAAAAAGAATATGATATATTTTCAGAGGGATGTTTTTATAATTTAAAAGAACGATTTCAAGGAAAACCCCTTTGCACATATTTAATTAAAACAATTAGGAATAAGAATGTTATGAAAATTAAGTGTTGGTAGTGATAACCATTCCACCGTATGTGATAACATCTACATTGGGTATGCAAAATTCCGTGCAATACAATTTCAATACAGTTCAGTACTAAAATAAACATGATTTAAACTGTTATCACCCTATGACTGCTTGTTCTAGACGCATGGTTTTCTATAATTACGCTCCCTTCTATGCTGGTTAAGCTCCAAGTTTCTGTGTAATGTGATCCTATTTCGAAATGATTGGAGGAAAAACCTACTAATTCTTTTACTGCGAAAAAATCGCCTACTTTCATATTCAAAGAGAACATATCATATATCCAGGCTGTTGAATCAGAATTCAGCTTTATATCTCCTGAATATAAATAGATAAAAAATAGGACAGTAACGACGTCACACGTAACACGTGGTAGAGGTCGTCTACTAATCCCTTCACTGCGAACAGTATGTTTTCGTGTTATAAATTAACTGTTTTGAATCGATTTGAGGTAGGCTCTGTGAATATTCTATATTAATCCCTTATAATGAATAATTTTATAATTATGAGACAAATTAGCGACTATACCTAGGTTAAGAACGACCACTAATATATTTACTGCGAACAGTATGTTTTTGCCTTATAAATGGACTGTTTTGTTGTTGTTGTTTAAGCCTAGATTCCAAAGGATCCCTCTAAAGACTCCATGAAGTCCCGACAATGCATATTGCAAATAGTTATAAGATATATAAACGATTATACTTTTGTTGAGCATCATTATTTGATTGCCACACAAAATTCATTTTATAAAGCATAATGATGTCCATTTCTTACCTTTTTTCAATCTTAGCAGACGACAGTTCGTGCGGCCAGAACTTTAAATTTCTTAATTATATCCTCTTTTTTTCCCAGCATATTTATCAGCACTTAAAAACGAAGAAGTTTTAGACAGCCATGATAATCATTTATTGATGTGTTAATCCTAAACACGAATTGTAAAATGACAGAAACCCTTTCTTTTGATATACTTGAAATTGACTCAAACAGCTGTTCATGTAATACCGAAAGGCTCGACTTATGAATTGTAATTACGGTCCGTCGCTAATTAGGAACCTTCAATTTCTGAAGAAACCTAGAAATAAGCCGGTTATTCGCTTTGACTCGGACTGTCTTCGAATTATACCTGCTCGACTGCGTCTCACAGGTGATAATTCTCTTACAGCCCCCACTAAAAGAATAACCTATACATATTCAGGGGATATGAAGCTGAATTCTGATGCACCATTCTACCTTATTTAATATGTTTTCTTTGGTAAATCGGCCATTGAATCTGAAAGAAGGCGTTTTTTCGCAGAAAATGGATTAGTATTTTTATGTATCAAAACGATGTCGTTCAAAAGTTTCTTTATAAATGGTCAAACAACATAAATAAATGCCTTTAATAGGGGCTCGCAAAACAGTCCATGTTCATAGGCCTCATTTGGATATGTTTGGGAAATGGCCGCCTAACTATGTCTATAAATCTATATATTTTTCGTTTGTGTTTTGAAATTCATCTGATAAAATTCTAGCTTGTTTCATTCGCAGATAAATAATCTCGATTATCCTACGAAGGATACCCCATGACACATTTTTCAAAAAGTAAATAAACAATTTTTCAAAAAGTGAAATAACCTTTAAACAGCTTGACTTAGACAAACAACAATGAAAATCTCTTATTCGGAAAAATAACATTTTGCAAAAAGGTGTTAATTATTTCCAAGCAAGCTAAGTTGTTCCTCCTTTTTTAGCCAGGTTGGAGCAGAAAAGGAACACATTTCAAAAAATTAAACTGTTGAATATAACAAAATCATCTATGATTGCTAACAAATTACAGGTTTTTGCTGATTGCAAGCATTTCAAATCAATTCGGAATGAATAATTGAATAATTATTATAAATTAAAAAAGGTCTTCCTCAAACTGCTAAGATCTCCAATAAAGAAAGAATTTCCTCAAAATCACCAAGCGAGCTGGAATATATGCTGGAGAACACCTTTTTGAGGAACAGCTCGTGGGGCACTCTTCTCCTATAAACAAAGTCTTGCCTTGGTTTTCATTCTATTAGCTCTCATTCTTGCTTTTCTAAATATCCACAACCTCCATCTTGAAGTGTCTTATATTATTCGCTTAGATTAAAGGGACAAATATATTGAATAACTTACAGTTATTTCAAAAGTTGTAATGTTACTGTGGCATTTTGGAAAACATATTTAGGTTTATATAGAGTGAAATGTGATAACTTAAGGGATATTCTTAGTTTGTTGTCGCGTTTTATACGGCACCCAAAGTACAAAAGTAGTTATGGTATCATTAATAAGTGTAGAGCTCTCACATCTAAATGCATGAAATGATAAACATGATCTATTCAAAGAATTTACAAATGCACATGTACAGTTAAAACCACTTCCAATTTGACTATCGGAAGCAAAATGATTCGTTTATTCGAATTCGTTTATTAGTAAGCAATCATTTATTCGTATTTATTCGTTTATTCGTAAGCAATCGTTTATTCGTAGGCATCCGTTTATTCGTAAGCAATCGTTTGTTGTATGCATTAGTTTATTTTTATCAACTTCCTATTCAGGATTAAGATATCCATATTCTAGCGCATGATTCTCATTTCTGATGAAAACTTTTACAATTTATAAAATCATATCAACAAAAGCAAAGTGACATCGTTCAAATAACCGATGTGTCCCCTTTTAGTTCATAAACAGTGTCGCTTCGGAAAAATGGGTTTAAATACTTTTGGTTCTAAAAGAAAATAGAACATTCTATCGCAGTGCAATGTGGCAATTAAGGTTGTTGAAATGATGTTAATATAAATATTTTGTACCTACTTTTCTCATTCTATCGGGCCCATTTAAGGGATGTACATAATACATTAAAGAAGCGGTGGGAGTTATGAATTTAGACAATTATATAACGAAATGACATACTGTCTTCCGAATGTCATCAGCAGACATTTCCACATCTCTTACATGAATTGCAGCTTTCCGCAGTTCCAATGATAGTCGAGGCATTTTGAAGTATTAATAAATGACCACTTGCTTCCTTTAATACCCTCCATATAGGTTATTCGTTAGCAATCATTTATTCGTGAGCTTTCGTTTATTTGTAAGCATTCGTTTATTCGTAAGCATTCGTTTATTCGTAAGCATTCGTTTAGTCGTAAGCATTTTTTTATGCGTAAGCAATCACTTATTTGCATTCATTTATTCGCATTCGATTATTTATATTCGTTTATTCCTTTATTTGTTTCAGTTGTCTAAATTGAAAGTGGTTTTAGCTGTACGCGATACATGTGAATTGAGTATGAAATGACATGAAGCGGAGGTAATTAGCCCAAAGATAATAATACTTCTAACTCTTCGCAGTTTTGAGCATGTAATGGGCTCAATAGATTATTGCTAATGAGTTCGCAACAACATGTTGCTGGTCATTCAACTTAAAGGGTATGATCTACACCTTAATTACAGGTAGGATCATGCGATTGGTTTGAGGCGTCACTCTTATCCTTTTCTCTTCAATATACACGGAAGTCCGTCAGTAATGACTTTAAATTGTCCGGTTTGCGTGGCAGAGGGTATGGAACCATTCATGAGAATTCACTAAAACGAGTATGCTGGTACTAAAATCATTTCATTAAGTACTTAGTTTCTGTTGATAACCAAATGGACTATGGAGGTAAGTTATAAAGCATTTGGTTCATATAAAAGCCTCTTCAGTTCCTTGATTATAATCCAGTTACATGATTTTGTATTTTTGTGACATTGTGGAATGTGATGCTATTGCAAAATCGGGAAAAATCAAATGTTAGACAATACATTTATTATAAACAATTCTTATAAAGAAGATAAAAGAAATAACTAAACCATATGCTATAAGGTCAATCATCATGTCTGAATTAGAAACAGCTTTACAATATAACACAAATGCACCAATTTTACTGCATATCGTTGCAGTTGCATTTTTCGTAACAACCGGAACTATTTTCAATGGAATTATACTGTATATACAACAAAAGAAAACAAAACGAAGCGAAATGGACATCTACATAATAACTTTAGCCTGCGTTGATTTATTTGCTTGCTTAGTCATTTGCCCACAGTACCCATTTTTGGGCGTATATCAAGAGCTGTACAAGCAAGGCAGTTCGTTTGCAATAAGACAATTCTTCACGTGTACCGTGTTTATGATGACAATGTGTTTGGGATCTTTAACTGTTATCGCTCTTATTCGAGTAAATGCCATTTTTAGACCTTACTCATTCGTTTGGTCCACCAAGAGATCTAGGTGGATAGTCTTTGCTCTATTTCTCTTTAGTTTAATTGGTTCGTTCATAACTGTAAATCTACAAAGTTACATACCGCATGGTGACGCTATATCGGTCGGATTAGGAGCGATTGAGATACCGTTATGTCTCGTATTGCTGTCAGTTTCGTATCTAGCAATATTTGTTAGATTACAGCGACAAGTCACAAAGTTTGACAAGTACAGCGCGACTGACGACGGAACGAAACAGATAAGACATGGAAATGGATCACCGAGCTCATCTGAATCGAACCAACAAAGAGAAGAAACAACAACTCCAGCCGAAAGCCCCAATCCAACCAGCGTTTTCACCATAGCCGATAATCTAACTATACCTTGCGATTCAGATACAGGCATAGAACAGACAAGGGACATAAGGAGATCTCCTAGGAGTGGCCAAACTACAGCTCATATGAAAACGCTGAAAATGTTCTTTTTCGTGACAGTAATTTTTGTTGTGTCATTCATACCATTAGTATTGGTAATGGCGAAAGTAACAAACATGTTTTACATAACTTACATTACATTTTTAACTAACAATACCAACCTTGTAGTGTATATAGTTTTCAACACCGACTTTAGACAAGATGTCACGTGTATTTGGAAACGTTTTAAATCTTGTT
>LQRL01173651.1:15824-28417 GCA_001703475.1 Hydroides elegans
CATTTATTTATGAACTGTCAAAATATTGTGTATAAATGATGATTAGTTTTTGAGAAATAAAAAAATAAAAAGGCTTTATTTGCAATTAGTTGGCAAAAAATGAAGCGCACGTCTATGTATAAGAGTGAAAGTGGGGATGTGACATTCCGTGATGTTTTCGTTATCGTGTTACAAAATAGATTACATAAGCTCAATAAATCAATTAAGGCTCCGGTAAGGTACAACACAAGCTGAGATGTCGGAGGTGGAGATTTTAACTGCCTCTTTGGAAATGAAATTTCAAGGAACGACATTTTTTATAGTTCCTTGTGATTTCCAAAAACAAACAAAAACAGTGGCAATTTCAGCCTCAGAAACCTCAGATTGTGCATTATGTAAAGGCAGCCTGAGGGTGCAGTCATCGGGAGGCGGCAAATTTGCCGCAGACCCCATAATTTGGTATAAAAGATCTTCGGCGTGGCGGCGTGCAATGCTTTTATACCAAATTAGGTGGTCTGCGGCCAATTTGTCGCTTCCCGATGACTGCACCCTTAGAGTGTGGATGATAAACGATACTTACTCATCTGCGATCGTTGGTTGCCTATCACATTTACTTCTCCTTTGTCAATGTGCTTGCTTATCCCATCGATTTCAACATGGCTGTTTATATCTATGCCCTGTAAACAATAATGATTAAGATAGACACTATTGAAGTCTTCTCGTTTTGGAAAAAGAAAATGATTCTATATCAGGTGAGGCACCTTCTGATATCCTGAAATCACCAAAATGTGTCCGAGCGTTAATAGGATGTCAATTGAGTCCAACTTGACAAGACGTCAAAAGAACGTTGACATATTTGTCCTGTAATTTCAAGAACGCGGCTCTTCGGTGCAGATGCAGGTAAATACATATAGGAATGCCAAAGTAGCAGCAAAGTTGATGTTATTAGAACATGTATAATTGGAGTGACGACGTAATTAGCAAACTAAATAAAATTGAAATATATAGAATACGGGACGATCGATGTCAATGCATGCATTAAACTTTTGAAGCATGATAACATGTCCGTCATTATTTTATTGTCCGACTGAGTAGTTTAACTGCCCGATATAATAAGCAAAAATGATTATGAATACAATGTATAAGGAAGATGTAACCTATACCACATAATCCATATGACAACTTGACTTATGACAGTGTAAGATAAAGGTTGACAATAAAAAATCGATTACCTGTTTAGTGTTAGGAAGCGTGTCATTTACATGCTCCAGGTAGCAATCACAAACTCCTGTAAACAAAATATTAACTTTAGGATCTTGTCACATTGAATGATTTTTTCGATGTTTTTAAAGATTCTGTTCTTAAGGCGCGTTCACGCAAACAAAACAGCCCGAATATAAAAGCTTGAAAACCGAAAACTCGAAAGCCACTTTTGTATAAAAAATATATCAATTTATCCCTTCTGTTTACGCAAATACGGGCTTTTTTGCAGTTTTCTGTTGAAAAGTTTATTTGTTGTTAAAACACACAGTGTTACTTTACGTTTTCTGAGAAGGCTTCTATTTTCGGTTGAAATATACCCGAGCCCTAATGGAAAACTCGAAACGCTGAATATAAATGCGTTTCTGATATCCCATTACAGTGAGAAAAATGCAGTGAAATCTAAGTTTGTCTCGAAACTAAAAGGTTTTTAATGTGAGAAGTTCCTATATTGCAAGCGGGAGTGGGCGGGTTGTAGGGCGCTGACTTGCGTTTTCCCAATTCAATCGTAATAGAAAAAGTTACGAAACGCATTTTTTTGGCTAATCAAGATATTTTTGGCAACTAGGATCTACAGAAATAACAGTCCAATGCTTCGTTAGGTTCCCAATGCCTGTGACCAGCGGGTTGTGAAAAATGTGAACCTGGTCCATATAGTATCAATTTCAACTATTTTGTATCTTCTCTTTCCAATTGTCTTGGAGGCAATTGTACTATTTGCCTAATACTCAAGGTTAGCATATCAATTATAATGAAAAGCATATATGTGTGATAATAGACAGATGTTGAAAGGTTGTGTTTCGCATCCATATCTAGCATAGGTGCTGCGCAGCGACGTTACATTTATAAATTACCTATAAATAATTTAATTTATAAAATTAAAACGAAAAAATGGAATCCCTTTGCTTTTTAATCATTTTTTTCAAAATGATTTTTCTTCTTTATTTCTCTGCTTGTATACAACGGAGACATTTTACATCACGACGTTTTTCACGTGAATATGAAAACATGTCAAAAAAGCGTTATCTATTGATGCGAAATATGTTATGCCTTAGAGTAAACTTACGTGGTGTTGGAGGGAGTTCAGTTGTACTCGTCCATTGAACATATCTTGTCGGTTCCATATCCACATTATTTAAAGTCGAACTGTCTTTTATATATACCTGTTTATAATTCATTCTTATTTGAAGAATTATGATTATTGCGAATGCAGTAAAAATCGTAAACTTTAAAATATTTTTCGGATAAATTAGACAACGCATCTTTTATTCTTTATTTGGCATAATCCTGACACTTGAAATTGAATATAATTGAGTATTTTAGATATACCCAACACGTTTTTGCGTTTTTATAAGTAACTACTGTATTTAGATAAATCTATTGCATGTTTGTTTCCTTGTATACCATCTTGTTACATATTTGGGTACAGAAATGCATGCAAGTGTATCCAGATTCAATCTCCCATTCATGCCCTATTATATGCATTGATTGAAAGCGATATATTATTTCTTTTATTGGATTCAGTAAGGGTCTGAAAACTGTTCACCTGTTTAGTTTACTGATTAAACAACGCTTGTGCTTTAAGCAAATTTGTTTGGTATTTTTGGTGAATCCATGTAATAGGGTATCATTTCGATTTGTTTAATTGGGCATACACGTTGTCTTCCGTTAGAAGCCTACAAGGACAAACCAAACCCGTGCGGATTAGATTTCAATACGTAAGGGCCTAGGCACATAGGAAGTTTTTTAATCCCCCCCCCCCACAAAAAACGGGATTTCTAATTTATTTCTTAAGTTTAACTAAAACTACTCTACCAAATCGCTAGTTTTGTGTTTTAAGCAATTTAGGGTAAACTAAAAGGACTCGGTAACATACAAGTAGCGATTCATATCGCCACTGGCGATTTTAACTGTCGTCTTTGTTTACTAAATTGCAAAGAGCGGCGTGTTTATCGCTTCTTGCGATTCGATTCACAAAGAAAGAAAATCGCAGGTGTCGACATGAATCACTACCATTAAAGAACAGCACTCTTACGAATACATTGTAAAAATCGGTTTGTTGGGGTGGGGGATGGGGTTTCCATATGACGCGGTTACATAAAAGTAGATATTCTTGTCACCACTTGCGATTTTCACTGTATTTCTTTGTTTATCAAATCACAAGGAGCAACGTGTTTATCGCTTTTTGCGATTCGATACACAAAGCAATTAAGTGAAAATCGCAAGTGGTGACATGAATCGCTACCATAAAGTAGCAACGCTCGAAAAAAAGGTAAAATCGGTTTGTGGTAGTGAGGAGGGGATGTTCACCAAGAATAAGTCAGATTTGCAATTTCCAGACAATTGTTCCCCATTTTTCCAATGTAGTATTCTAAGATTGAATTTGGTGTAAGAAACATCACTGGAAGAGGTAAAATAAAATAATTTAGTTATATTCAATATCGATTATAGATAACTGGGGTTACGAAGAATAAGGTAGAAAACTACTCTGAAATCACATAATTATAACACTTTTACGTAATAATTCATAAGGAATCATTATAATGATGCACTCGATTGTTATACTTAAAATTTGATAGTTCTGTATCTGAACAGTTTTGTCCGAATTCTGCCTGTTGATCGAAAAGTTTTCACTCAATGGTATCTTACAAATTTGTAATTTTGTAGATTTGAGCATTCAAAAAAAATTGTTTTTTTTTACAAAAGTTTTTTTAAGAGTAAGGTCTAAGAATTCGGTGAAAGCGTTTTTTTTTCACAGTCAGGATTTGAAAAACGACAGCATATGCATACAGCTGTTTTATGATAAATATCGAAAAACAAACATTACGGTGACGCCACTCACCGGGCAATATACCTTGTGACGACGTCATTATTAACGTTAAAATGCTGGAAAAGTCAGAATTAATTTACCAAGAAACGAGTTTTCGACAATATGAGTACAAACTAATGTATGCGGCTGAATCGTATTAATGAATAAAAAAATATGTTAAATTAGCGACAATATTTGGTAAGTGAATACCCTGGAGAAATGTGATTGTGAACACCAAAACATGGTGCATTTTTTAATTCATCGTTGCTTTTATTGAAATTAAGCTATTTAAGCATTGCTTTATGCAACGTATCCAGTAAAACACAATCTCAACCCAAATCATATGTTCTTCTATACAATAAAATATACGAAATTAAAAAAATAGCTGACCTAATATGTCAAATGACAAAGAGTGGATTTAGCGTTTATTCAATATTCGAAAATTGAAACGTATCTACATGAACGTCAAATGTGGTCTGTCGGATGATTTTTGCTCCTTAGTGACATCACATATATCTTTTTCATTTTTTATCCAATGATATTCATGAAATCGAATTTCTTGGAATTAAGGTTGAACACACTCGAAAAACTATAATGCTTAATACATCTGATAAGATCGACTTTTAAAAATATTTTCTGCTATCACCTATCGAGCTCTTTATTTGTAGTTTTCATAAAATATTATAACCGATTTTGATAAAAGGATAATCAAATTTGTAATAAGCATATACATGCAGCAACATCTCAATCGATGAGTATCCTTTTTTGATTTTCAATTATGTGGTGTAGATTTACTTGAAATGCTAGGCAAGTCTACATTAAAAAAATATATTTAAAAAATAATTCACAAAACCTAAGGCCGTGTTCACGGAAAAGGAGGCGCTTATAAAAATAAGCGCATTTTTGCATGAACAGAAAGTATAAATAGTATGATTTTATACAAATATGGATTTTCGGCCGCTTTTGAGCGTTTAAAAATGTGTCGTTGTGAATGAAACGCGGCTTTAGATAAAGAAAAATAGGATTATTATGTTTGTAAAGTTGACCTGAACATGAAATATGATTTGCATGATGGTGATGGTGTTCCGGCTTGTACATATCTTATTCAAATATCTAATCACATTCTAATCCACAAAAGTTGTATATTCAAAACATAGACATGATGCGCCAATACTATGTACTGTCAACATCGAACAAAACAAAAAATATATATCATGCTATTTTATAAGAGGAGTACAAAAGCTTTCAAATTGGCTCTGCTAATTTGAAAAGAATGCTATTCAACGTGAGCGATGATCTGCATGTTTACTGAGTCAATCGGCGTGCGTAGCATTTACAGAAACATTTCATACAATACGTTCATGCACTATATACCATATAAATCTTTCCATTTTCAGGATTGCTATTCAAAGTGGGTGATGAACTCAACTTCCGCATGATTTACGACACGTGTTCGGTCAAGAAGCCATCGGGTGTCACTGCGGTGATTGAATCAATCGAGCGAAACCCTTATCTGCCTTCCTACTGCACGGTTAGTGATAAGATATTGTATAAAATCATACATTATATATATATATGAAAAATAAAAATGTGCATGATCTATGCCATGTATTCGGTCCAGAAGCCAGCTGGTGGCATAGCGTTGATCGAATCAATCGAGTGTAACCCTTTTAACGGCCGTTTGAACAAAACTCTAAAGTAATGAAAAAATGCCCCTATTTTTTCGTGAACAAAATGGATGAAATGCTATGTTTTTACACAAAAGTGGCTATTAAGCTTTGGGTTTTCAAGTTTTTAATTTTGGGCTTTTTTTCGTTTGCGTGAACGCGCCTTAAGACATTAAGAAGTGTTTGTGATGAGTAACAGAATTCTTTCAGCGGTGATCGAATCGATCGAGCGTAACCCTTATCTGCCTTTCTACTGCATGGTTAGTGATTCGAAATTATTTTATTTAGTAAGTTGGGAAGCCAAGAGATCTCGTGGTTTCACTATAGATTAATTAATTTTTCGTTCTTTTTTTTCAAAAGGTTCGAGCCAGCTTCCGCTTTTTCTTCAAAGATGCCGGCTGCGTTCATGAAATCGTGAAACACCGCGAGGGCCTTTACAGATTCGGCAGCCAGGAAATCTCGTGGTTTCGCGTCGATAGCGAGGGTCATGATGACGTCGCTGTCACGTATCATTTGTACCCGGATGAAAAGGGAGGGTTCTACGTGAGGTGTATTGGGTATATTGCGGGCAAGCAGTGTGCGCTCTATGTGGAGAGTAGCGATATTGTGGCTAAACAAGACCCGCTTTTGGACTAATATTTAAACTCCTTTAAAAATTGAATGCGTTTATTATACGCTTGGAAATAATTAAAATAGTATGTAAAAGATATGATTTTGTAGCTAAACAGCATCCGCTTTTGAATTAATATTAGTTAGATTCTGAAATATAAATACAAAGTGCCTACGAATCATTAGATTTTTGTCTAAATGAAATAGTTCATAAAACACATATAGAGCAGTGGTGTTTCGACAGATTTGTCTTGTCTTGTCTTTTTTATTAGATATCATCTAAATTGTATATTGAGTATAAAACACGACAAATAGGATAAAAAGCAAAATAACGGTCGCGTTTAGACTTATCTATATTGACAATTCACTAAAATTATATAGTTGACACATATAATGTTAGTTGTTATTAATATGAAATAAAATAATGTGCAGGGTTTACAGATAAAATGCTTGAAATAAGAAGTAATAAATAAAATAAAGCCAAGCAGCATTTGACTTAAATTATTCTGTTTATTTCATAAAAATAAACACATCATTTCTTAAATTAGTTGCTTTACTTTTTTCACAAAACATACATATGCGTTCTGCTCTTAGGAACAATCTGTTTGTATTACTTATAGTAAGTGCTTAGTCACAAAAATACGTTTCTTTATTTTGTCAAATGAGAATATATTTGATATTTTAGATAATATTTTATAACATCAAAATTTGCCGTGTTAATAAGAAAAAATATTAGCTCTTATGATTTTCTCGAATTGAGATACACATCGAAACGGTAAAAATCGCAATCATATTAATGATTAGATACAGCTTTTAAAAAATTGCAGATATTGGACTTTACTCATTCTGTTTACACATTATTGTTGTCTCGTTGTCTCGCACATTTTTCATAGGAATGTTGCTAGTAGCACATTTTGATTATGTTTTTTAACAGAGAAACAGATTGTTTAAAAAAAATAGATTTATAAAATACAGGGGAGGGACATTTTAGATACTTTCTAATAAAAAATCTGAGATTTGAAAACAAAAAATAAAGGATTTAAACATTGCGAAGATGGTTCACTTTACTAGAGTATCTAAGGGCATAGTGGAAATTTAATGGAACTCTTGCTCTAGCTGAAACCCGTGGTATAAAGTAGAATCAAACAATGTTTAGATGGTGTTTATTTCTTCCTTGTTTTGCGATTTTATTGTGCCATTTCAGATCCACGCGAAATTAATAATAATGAATTCAATTATGCATACAAAAGATACACAAAAGACCGGTTTATATATAAAATAGATGTAAACTTTGTAGAATCACTATGATGAATTAATTGCATAATCGTGATGTTGCCTTTTCGGATCGCAGTTTGGTCATTAGCAATCGCAACGTTAATATGCAATATTTCATGAGCTATAATACATGCTCTCTATATACATCGAAAAAAGCCCCGAAATTGACATCTTTTTTCCTATTTCATCGAGGGCACTCAACGATTTATTCGGGTAAATGTTTATTCTTGTAGCAGCTCTTCCTTGCTTGCAACTTTTTTTCAGAACAGAACAAAGATTTGTTTTCGAAACGATAATTTTATTTTAGGATTGTGTTTATAAACAGTATAAATATATCAACCAATGTATATTTGTCTACATTTAGTCTCTGTAAACGATTGTGTGAGGGAATAACCTTACAAACATTTTATTTATCGAAACCTTTATTCTGGTAGGAGATTGTATTTTTGCTTTCACTAGCGTTTTCTGGGTTTCTTGCTTGCAACTTCCGAATAAACATTTTGATGCATAGCATAAAGTCGATCGTTGAGTGCCCCTCTTTCATGAAACCACACAAAGTGGTTAGAACTCATTTAGAAATACGCAAAAGTAATATTTCTCAAATACAAACATTAGCATAAGTCATTTGGTTATTAAATACTTGCAAATCCATGCAAATAAGTCACAAAACCTTTACATTTGCATGTCATTGTTTTTGTCGCATTTTTCTTGTAGAATTCTTCATTTCTTTCCTTTTTGTGGTGGGCCTTTTTGCTGTCCTTTTTTCGGATCCGCGTTCTGTCCTGCCGCCGATTCATTTGCAATCGTAACCGCAGCTAACGTAAATTCATCGGCGAACTTCGCGTGAATCGATTTTCGCACTTTGTCTTTTTTGTCGATTGCTTTCTCCATTTCGGACAGTTTGTTTTGGAGTAAAGTGATTTTGTCGGCTTTGTCGACGTTTGACTGGAGTACACTGAAAGAGGGCAATAATTATCGTAATTGAGTGCAAAAATCTGCAAAAATGAAAATGATTATTTTGATTTATTGAGATTGCAATTTGCAATATGTTTGAACACAGCTCGACTTATCATTCTTGAAAAATGTTGTTTCAATAAAATAATAACGTTTTTTTCCACTTGGGTTACCGATATAATAAACATAACTAACAAATACAATAATACAATGTTATACATAAATACAGTAATGGATGAATTATCATCCTGTACGCTGTTTCTATGTGTAATAGGATCCCATTTGCTGCCTAGAAAGAATTGGTTACTTAAAATACATATTTTCCCAAAGTGCTACCTTTTCATATGTAGACGTAATATATGGAAGCGTGTCGACCGGAGTGTATTTAAAAGTATTTAATGATGTAATTGAATCTAAATATTAACCTGTTTAGTGGCGTCTTTTCAAATTCATCCTCCTCTTTGAACAGCACCCCTTCGAACTCAATCAATCTGTTCATAATGCGCACCGACGAGTTAAGGCAGGCCACATGTAAGGGCGTCTCGTTTTCGTTATTTGGTGCATTTGCAAGGGATTTGTCGTGAAAAAGGAAATAGGCAACCTGAAAATATATGAGATAAATATATGAGATAAAAATAAGTCAAGAGGCAAGACATATTGAGTAACTGATTGGCATTAAACGTTGAATGCGTTTTTCATCATCGAAACAATAAATGTAAAAACTAATTACATTCGCGCGGGTATGAACAATAAAATATAAAAACATAACGATTAACTCATATATGCATATACAGTCGCGCGCATTTCTAACCCGATAACTCAAACGCTTAACACATAACCGATAAATATTTAAATGATGAGGACAATCATACTTTATCTAATGCATCCCGTTTGCTGCGACATGCCCGATGCAACGGCGTATTATTGGTTGAATTGGTAACTAAGGGATCGGCGCCATGGCGACACAACTGCTTGACAACCGCAACAGTAGAGTAACGACTGGCGATACACAGACACGTGGTCGTTGAGTCCTGGTGTTCCTCTTTTTGTTTCTGCTCAGAGAGCTGATCCTTTCTAACCTGTCGTGAAATGATATGAGCCCGTTTTATTTCATGCAAATTTCTTAATTTTAACATTTAAATCAACAATATGTTTACATACTTATCAATACTCCGATGAACATTCAATAATATTATTCATGAAATAAACGTTGATGTGCAAATTGTGTCATGATCAATAACAATATGAAGCAACGATAGACATGAGTTAAGACAGGTCGGCGCATGGAAAGGAACAAATAAGGAAGAACGAAAGAAACATGAGAGAGAAAATACGACGGAAGGAAAAATGCATGTTGCTGGGCATAAAAATAGGAAAGAGAGAGAGAGAGAGAGAAAGAAAGAAAGAAAGAAAGAAAGAGAGAGAGAGAGAGAGAGAGAGAGAGACAGAGCGAGAGAGAGAAAGGGAGAAATTCAAAGGGAGAGAGAGATAAAGAGAGAGAGAGAGAGAGATAGGGAGAACGATATAGAAAATATCAAACCTGCATGTTGATCCATTCATTGGCTGGTTTGGCATGATCCAGGATCTTCTGAATATTTTCTTCGTGGTCGAAATAACAGGCTTTGGCCAGAGCTATGGATGCCTGCGTCCATTTCTTCAACTGGGCTTTATCTATTTCTTTATCTTCCTAGTTTAGAATAAAATTCAATATCAAAATATATGATTACATGTAGAGTGAGAAAAAAAATACATCTGATCTCTCTGTTGATGCCTGCGTCCATTTCTTCAACTGGGCTTTATCTATTTCTTTATCTTACTAGTTAAGAATAAAATTCAATTTCAAAATATATGATTACATGTAGAGTGAGAAAAAAATACATCTGATCTCTCTGTTGATGCCTGCGTCCATTTCTTCAACTGGGCTTTATCTATTTCTTTATCTTCCTAGTTTAAAATTGAATTTTATATTTTTATATCAAAATATATGATTACATTTATGCAAAGTGAGGAAAAATAAGAAATATAATACATCTGATCGTTCTGTTGATGCATGTGTCCCTTTGAATGTATTATCCATTGTTTTAAATAATGGACAGTTAACTAAATCGACTTAAGTACTCGGTCAACTCCATTCAAAAAAACATTGTAAGAATGCCTCGACTGCGCCTCGGAACAGTACAATAGTTTGAATAATGGACTGATATTGAACTTTATCCTATACTTATAGCAACGCCTCTCAAATTAACCAAAATATGACGTTAGCAATGACACTGTACTTACGAGTATTGGACACTTCGTTCCCTATCAATTTTGCCCCGATTAGACACCTCGACCATTTTTCCTTTTGGTTTAAACATATGCGCTTCTTGTAACAACAATTCGGTTCCCTGTGGAAACCCGAAGTAATGGGAACCGACGTGTCTTTTACGAGGGGCTTAAGTGTCTTTTGAGAGGGGCCGCAGTTTCTTTGCATGAAGTATATCTTAGTGGTAGGGGCCGATGTGTCCAAACCCCACTGTAAAAGCTATCCCATGTCGAAATAAATTTGAACAATGATATCCAATAGTGTTTCAAAGCACTTACCATGATGAATGTACAACTATATCCTATCTTGATTCACAGTTGTTTAATATCATTGTCCTAATTAAAATTAATAAAATGTTAACATATTCTTTTTTTGGCTAAGTAGATGTATTTTTAATCCATAATACAAACTTATTGAATACGAATTTTAAGGTTGATATTACAATATATTCCGTGTATTTGTTATTAAAAAATATATTGAGACATTAGACTGTAATGCATTGACCTTTACTTCGCCAAAGCTTCCGTGCACAAAAGTATAAAACACTTAAACTGTAACAGGTATTGCGGAGATACGACTTTTATTCATATATTTTAGAAATACGATTTAGCAACTTTCGAGTCACATACAGCGTAATTGTGTTCAGTTTCCTGATTAATTGTCCAGTAATTCTTTTTCGCCAAGAAGCCGCGAATTGCCATATCTGTAATAATTGCATGAAGGGTTCTGTTCATAAAAATTCCTGCAGGCTTGTTTTTTGGAATTTAAAAATCAATTGTACTAAAACAATGTTTATGATATATCACATACATGTAGCTACAACTTATGAGGCTTTCTCTTCGAAATTGTGTTTATAATTTACACCAACGTGGTTCGAGAGTCACGGGTCTACAACGCATTTTAAATTTCGATCACTTCATAAAATTAACTTATTTAGTTAGCATATTCATGCACGGAACGCTTCACCCACGATCAAAAATAGCTAGAGATCACCTGATATCAACTAGACATAACAATCAGGCGTAACATCAACAAGTGCATAATGTATTGTATGTAGTTGGATTATTCCATGATCCGTGTTTGGACAAAGCCAGATTTAGATAACAATGGCATTTCGGTATCAAACCTTGACACTCAATTAACCCTAGAATTGTATTATATGCACGTTAAAAGAAATTCAAGAAAAGGTTGAGTAATTTGTCGAGTACTTATTAGTGCCGTGCAATATCCTTCTTACTTCAGACATCTTCAGAAATTCCAATGGCTCATTGGGTAAGGTCAGTAGTTGCAATTGATGTGTCGAAAACATATTGCAAGATTATGCATCTTGCTTAAACTGGTCATTCGAGCTATCTATTATATTTCAAATCATATAACAATTAACAAGTTCAATGTATATATATTTGCATCGCTTTTTAACAATTATTCGTTAAAAAGCAATAAACATTGTCACACAGATAATGTGCTTAGAAGATTGACTGATATGGACTTACTATTATGAGGTGGTATTGAAGAAAAGGTGTTAAATCGGATAAAATGCACGTTTGAGTCAGTTTTTTGCATATATTAAATGTAAATAAAATATGAAATACTTATAACATATTGATTCAAATCCATTAGGGCTTGTCTACATTTTTTTTAAATCCTCATTTTACAGAAAAATACATGTTTATATATTTTTACATGATAAATACGAATAAAGGTTGATGTTTTTGTTATTTATTTTCTTAATATA
>LQRL01173669.1:4312-15251 GCA_001703475.1 Hydroides elegans
GCAATATTACTGGCACGTCTCCGGGTTGAAGACCTCCCCCTCGTAACACGCCTCGTAGTCCGGACAGACGCATTCGCATGTTCGGTCATCCCAGCGTCGGTTTGAAGGACATAACGACGCTTCCGCCTCATTTAGGCAACGGCATCTGTACGAATCATTGTCGATATTAAATATTAAGAATGTGAATTCACTCAGTATAAGTGCATTTAAATTAATAATACATATGCTGGATAAGACTGAATTTTTGTCATGTGTTAAAGAGGTATAATGCTAAAAAAATACATGAATTTCAATGTGCATATATTCTGATGACGGCGCATATATTTTTTTATGGCGGTTCATGTACATTCGTTTTTATCATTCTTATTCTTTATTCATGTCTACATATATTCATTTATTTATCTACATGTTTAATAAATAATTATGAATGCCCTTATTATCAATGATCCGAACCTGCAAGATTCCTCGAGATAGTCATGCACCAATGGGTTGCAGTGTTCCGCGCGCACTTTGCACTGACATGCGCAGTCGGCGTCATGATGCACTTCCATGTCGAATATGCCAACAAACACCAACCTCTGCTGCGCGTGGGAATATTTCGATTTGACAATCTGTAAAATGTCAATGAAGTCAAGGTCATTGAAATCAAAATACATGTACAACCATGGTGACTATGTATCCGGTCAATAACTGCTCAGTCAAAAGGTCTCATAGAAGGACAAAATTTTAATGTTATGAGCAAAGACAAATTCATGAAAACCTTAAGGGCGTACGTAACGTTGCATGGCTCCGCTCATAGTCTGGAAGGGTCCCATTTAAATGAAAGAGTCAACTGGCATGAGTTTTGATTATGATTTTGGTAGCCATGTTTAGTGTTCATATTTCATAAAAATCGATGTTTTTAACGATTTATTTTCTGAGTAAAATAGTTCATTTGTTTACGCAATGAAATTATCTTAAGTAATTTTTGCGAAACCATCAAAATAGATATTGTACTGCGCATTAAACGCGATAATATGATTTCAGCTTCGGAATCCTTAACTATGTGAAAACGAAGACCCTGAAGTTGACCTTATATCCAGGATCATACGTTAATACATTTACTAATCCTGACAGCACTTTTTATCTTTTGACAGCTCATCCTGAGAGATGAGGTTAAGAACAACATGATACAAGAGGATTCACTTGTTTCTTGGTGAGCTTATGATACATATTTCACATTGTTTATTTTGACAGCCGAAATATGTTTTCATAGGAATTGAGTTATTTTCCTTCTGGTTTTGTACCGAAAACATCCTTATTTCAAAATGATTGCGAAAATAGGAATCGAAATACCGAAATAAATGCGGATATGACATTATCTTTATTTCTTTCATGATGTAAACCAACTTTCTTATATTCCATTTAAAACGGAATGTATACACATAACAATGTTTTTCTATTATAAAGATAATCATTTAAAATTTGACTATTTATGTTCACAAAATGTGATGGTGCGGTCAATAAATATTACCAGACACTAATTAAGAGGGGGAGTCCGCATCTTGCGCACCCGTTTGCTCATATATGTTGTACCAAAATATCCTCCGTTTGGCGCTTACCGAATATTTCAAATTATTTCCCCCTGGTTCGATGTGCTGTGGATCCGCACCAGTTAGCTATATTTTCTGTTAATTCCGCCGGGATAACAAACACAAAACGTCGTCACCATAAGCCCTATTAGTTTATCCATACCTGTACGGGCTCCACCCTAGTGCTCATTTTCACGCATTCTAGCGCGTCATGTCCACAGCAGCCTCCACATCTGTCGGCCATGACGCACTCGGGATAAATGATTACGTCAGCGTCCTCGTCGGGCGGAAACGGCGTGGCTACCGGATGGGGCTGACAGCCCTCGGCTGGCATCGCTACCATGGCCGCAACCACACCTATGAAGTGCAAACCCGATATGCGTTTTACAAAATAAGCAACCATGTATAGGATCTACGGACGCACTCCCGTGATGTTGGCTGACAGCCCTCTGCTGGCATCGCTACCATGGCCGCTACTACACCTATATATGGAGAAAAGTGGAAAACCGATATGCATGCGCGGATCTACATGTGAAAAACACCCCATGTTCAATATTTCTAGATCTGTCCCTGATATATTATTTGTGGACAAAAAAAAGTTATTGCAGAGGATTTACATATGGAGGCACGCGATGCCCCCTCCCCCCTCCCCTCCCCGTTCGGCGTTTATTAACTTATATATTATACAAAAATAGTATAAAAAGTGGCGTTCCGGTTGGTTTCGCCTGAATCCGGACTTGATCCGCTTTTTTTATGTAAAGCTCATGGGTTGCTCTTCTATAAACGAGAGTAATTTATAATTTCTCGTCCTTGGTTGGAACCATGAATGATATTTGCAAATATGAAAACAGATGACATTTTAGTCTAAACATGACGTTTTAATATATTTTGACTGAAGTCTTGCATTGAGGATGAACTTTGATTGACATATCATTCTCGATTCCCAGGGATCAGAAGCAGAAAAAGCAAAAACAGCCCTATCGGATTACTGAAGCTTTGGGTGTTTACTGTGATATAGCAAATAAACATATTATCTTTAACCATATTTACAAACAACTTTTTACTCTCTGGAATCACAAGAGATGGAGAAAATGTAACAGAGCAGATAAAGGTCTTGTGAGTGTGTCTTTTATATGTAGAGACACACTCGAAAACTGTGCTATTAACAAATAAAATGAACAAAACAACAGTTCAAAGATGAGCCATTGAACCACCAGTTTAAGAAGTTAAACTCGATAAAACTTAAGAAATTGCGATATATTGTTTAAACATTATTTGTCAAGATAACGATTTTCACACATGTTGGTGTGAAACTTAAAAGCTGTCAAAATATTATTTGAGTTTCGAATGCTCTATGAGTAAAGCATATTTTTCTTAAAAATGGCAAAATACGAACCTATTCCTTCAATTGATGGTTCATCTCCTGAAACATGAAACAATGTATTGAGAATCACAACAAAAAAACATTACATATTAAATATATGTATTCATCATTTAAACATAATTCTACCCAATATCCCAATATAGTCATTTTCCCCCAAAAATACATGCCATGATAGTAACTCACTTCCATAGTCATATGCCGCGCTCGCCAAACGAAGGCAGTAACACGTCAAATGATTCCCAAAAGAGGCGCGACGTAGGAAAAACGTGACCCTTTGATTATTTTTTTTCTTACCTTTTGATTTTAAGATAACGAAATTTTGCGCTGAAGTCGATATAAAACATGAATTAAAGAAACCATGAGTATTTATTATCGATAAAAAAACACTGTATATAAATGTCAAATGAAATAGTATTTACCGGCGGAGGCGGATTCCACTGGCCACAGCGAATTCGTCGCATTGTCATCCTCGGTGATGCTGTCATCTTAAACAATTAAAATACAATTATTCTAAACAAAAATGATTAAATATCTTTATAGCTGTCTAGATTTATTTTTATATTACATATTTCATATAACGGTATCACATACACCTGTATTACATTGACTTTTTATAAACTATTTAATATTACAATAATTTTATACATACATGTATTTTATAATAATGTGGTAGATTATAAAAAGTTCATTTAAATTGTAACATGTTTTTATACAGGTGCATAATAGAGAAGTTCATTTATTTAAATTCATCATATATTCTCATTGCCAGTATATTCCATGCAATTTTATTTTTGCCATTTCCTTTAATAGGTTTTTTTTATTATTTAATTGTTTTTAAATATATCATATATATATTTTTATTGAATTGTACTGTTGCATTCAGATTTAAGTACCTTTTATGACGTTCTTCAAAAATTCAGTGATATTTTGCCCAGCGATATCCCAGGCAACACCAATTGGTACCTAGAAGAAATATCCAACAATTGTATTTCAATGTAAAATAAAACTTTTTTATATATATGCTTCTCCCCAAACGATATCTGATATACCCTATGAGTAATCATCTAAACCACTAATTTCAATATGATATCAGTCGCTAAAATGATTATATATAATAACTATATATAGACCTCTATTAAAATATAAAATAGAAGAAAAACACAGTTACTCATATATTTCTAACTGAACGATCAAGTATTAATCAATTTTAAGTTAGATGTTTGAAAATGATATTCACATTACCTGTCCGTTCACTATATTAGCGAAAATAAACAATAAGCTAATGCGAATAATAATATCCATCGTTCTTGTTCAGATCCTGTCTATGATTTGAAAAATCACGTGATCATGATCTGTGAAGATGAGCCATCCCGAAAATATCAAATTCATAGCTGGCTTTACAAAGGACACACTACGAGTTTGTTCTAAAAAGAGGGCGTGCGACGAGTAATTTTTCTTCATAAAATTTATGTAAAATCATCTTGAAATGCCTATTATAAACGAATAACAAGTTAATAATAGAATCATAATATTTTAAAGACATTACAAAAAGTGCCTATTTCTAGGCAGTTGTGCAATCTAATTGGAACAGAATTTGTTTCCATGTTTGATATTATCAAATAATCAAAGATGAATGCATATATATATGCATATATATTTTTTACAATATTGTCGTCTAGCCTTTACATTTTCAAATAATATTTTTGCAATCTTATGTATAAGAGAAATGACTAAGTTAGGACAAGAATGTTTATCCGAAATCTTCAAACTAGATAAATATTCTTAAAGGACCTTGTGCAACGCTGCTCCGGAAGTAAAACTTCAAGCGGCTTAAAATGAGATTTAATAACATAATATTAAAAAAAAATCATATATTTTGAAAGTTTATTCTTTCACGTATTCAAAATATGTATCAAATATCATAAAACTGTGTATTTTCCCATATTTATTGACAATCATAATTATGTATTGAATTTAAAGGGGATTCTTAGGGGTCTTATACAAAGTATGACAGGAAACTAGTCTTATGATTGATTTGAAATATTTCATTTAATATATTTTGAAACACTTTGCCTACCTAATCCATAACTGATCAAATGAATAAGCTCAAGCAATATTACAAAGCATGACCATAATACAAAATTAGTCAATTTTTATGGGCTTCAGGACGCTTTATTTTATTCGGATCAAATCAAAAGTTGGTCAATAGCGCATTCGCCCTCCACGCTAAATCCCTCCACGCTAAATCCCTCCACGCTAACTTTTCTGTATATGAAAGTTAGAAAAAGATATCAATAAAATATAAGAAATTCAGCTTGGAGGGCGAATGAGCGTTTCACATATTTTCATTTAAAATCTAGATATGCTTAAAATGTTGATTTCGCACAAAAACTTCGACACCGTCTAAATAATCCTTATTTTTGGATCCGAAAATCCAAATAAACTCACAACTTATGAGACAATTCTTGTCAGATGCTGGGTAAAATAATGAATCATAAATGTGGTAATCGTGATCAAAACTGTGAAGATTGCTATTGTCTCAACTGACTATAATGATATTAATGTGTAAATATGTTTGTTTACAAATGTTTGAATACAAGGGAAAACAAGAGATCAATTTCTAAGGGCTGTTCATATATAAATTTCGACCAGGAGCATATTTTAGGAAGACCTCATGGGATGCTCTTCATATATCATTTGTATAACATAAATGCCACACAACGCTTAGAGTATATGCATTTTCCAATTATCTGCATTTAAATTTCTCGTTTTAGTGCACAGTTTACATAATTTGAATCGGGAATTTTAAGAAAGCTAAAATCCTTAAATGCAAACAAAATATATTATTGAGCAATATTGAAAAAAAAAGGTTACACATATACTTTGCATAAGTGGCAGGGCCAGATCTGATCTGATCTATCTGTTTGAATGAAATTAACTATAATTTGTATTGAATTGTAGAGAAAAACTATGGCTTTTCTTTACCAAATGTCTCGTAAGAATTGCTTCCCTGATATAATATTGTTAAACTGTCTAAGTCACACTGGCAAGGAGAAGAAAGGACAGCGGTATTGCCTTGCAGACCTTACTTTGATTATTTTGAATTGGTTCAACTTATTAATTTAAATCACATGATTGTTAGTACGGAAGACATTTGTCTTATTAACGATGCATAATTGTATGCATTAAAATACATTAATAAGGTCCGTATAATGTTATCGTTATATGTGCTATCAATCTGAATTCTTACAAAGAAACGACAAAATAAGAATAGCATAGAATATTGAAATTACCAGTGGTTGTCCTCGCAATAGTCAGGGACAATTATGATTGGTGAGATATAATTTTGGGGCAACTGTCAAGCAAGACTTGCGAGTTTGAAATATATAAAAAAGTTCACATATCAAAAGGATCTGAGCACATTGCGATTAAAAGATTAAACTGTGAATATAGAGGCCTTTTGATTGGTATAAGACTTATATTAGTTAATTATTCAAACTTTTCAATTTGGGAGCATTTTTGCCTATACCCGATCAAACATCAGGCCCAAATGTCACCATTAAGCGCCATAGTAAAGCATTCTCTTATATATAAAAATGCAAATGAGTAATTGAAATATTATTTATATTCCTAAATAATATTTCTGAATTGCATATTAGATCTGTTAATAAAATATAATATAATTCATTGCGAGCGTTGAATTTATCATAAGAATCGATAACCGAATGGAACTGGGAATCGGAATAGTCGATTTATGATTTAAACCAAACTCTGAGATTTTCTCAAATCTAGTAAGTCGGTATTAACAGTCCTATACCTACTATTTTTCTTTGTTTATGAGTTTATAATTTTGCGCTCAAATGGTTGAGCCATACTTTGTCGATCGTACCGGTATCCATAACAGTAACGAACAGCAGTGCTACGCATTTATTTAAAGATAAACTGTACTTTAACGCCTTTCTAAATGATTGTTAAAATAACAAATTAACGCATCTTCAAATAAAAAAAAAGTTAAATAAAATCTAAGCTGCAATCAAGGTCTGTTTCATTTATGTGTAATGTGAAGATCTTTGACAAAGGCTGGTACAAAATCCTAGTTCATGTTTCATAATTACCCCTCATAGAATATATAATTGCACCATTTCACGACATACATAACAAAAGTGTCGAGGCTACGAAGAAGCATAGATGGATACAGATCAAAACCATAGTTATGCAAAACAATTATATATATTAAAACACTAGTGAGTTCTCGGACAAGATCTAGGATATCACTTTGGGCATTTGAGATATCAAATGACAAGTTGTCTTTTCCATACGGATTACAAATTTATTATCGCCAATATTTCTTAAACATTCAAATCATTAAAGCTCCCAGGTGTGGCTCATGGCGTCATAAGAGACAATGTATTAAACGTGAAATTGAATCACATATTTGATAAACTTGCCCGCTAAAAGTTTTTTAGAACTTATTCTTATGTTGATTATATATCAAACTAGAGCTCTGGATAAGTAAGATACTTATTCAATTTATAGTTGATGAAATATTTAAAATGAAATGCATCACATTTTTCATATTGTGAAGGTGTTGACTGTCGTTGTGACTATGTGGTGTTGCAATCACCACATACAGAAAATCAAGTTCCGCTAATGTGCACCCATGCCTCTTCATTCAACATATCACAAGGCTTCTTATTCAATATATAATTGTATGTATTTAATGCAAGTTCAACCTATGTATATCGAAAATTTGACTGGCTGCCTACCAGGTAGTTAACGTTGTATAAACAACGCTGCATAAATCGCTTTGCTCTGGTAGGCTTTTGGATACCAAAAAGGTTCGTGTATAATGTAGAGGGGCTTACACATTGAAGGCCTTCTCTGACAAACTTGCTTGAAATTGATAAAAAAAGTTAATCCAGTATGTGGATTTACTGATTATGCTTGTTAAGACTGTAGTTTTATTGGATTTACTGGATTTATTTCAAGATCCATTTCTAAAAAGTTTGAAAATTACAATTAGCGGTTGTGACACTAAACACACTTTATAACACATTGTAACATACTGCGATACATCATTTGTTTAAATCAACAATTGTATTTCTAAATAAGTATCAAACCATCATTATTCAATTGCACTAGTGTTTGGATAAAAAAAAAACAAAAGATCATATTTGTGTATATGATTTAATGTTTATGAGTCTGGTGTCTGTAATTATCATATAGGATTTATTTCGCTCTTATGCATCTTGCGGATTCTACTATGTTTTTTTTTGCGGCTTATTAGTGTCACCATCATTATTAACATTTTTGTCTATATACCATAGCATATTCAAACATTCCAAACATATTCCTCGTACTCATGGAGATAAGTCTTGAAGTTATGACATCTAATATATATAATAAAGTGACTTATGTCTAAGCCATTATGGGTTGAGTTAATCGACTTATCAATTAGTCTTATGCTTATTATGTTATTAGGCAACTTCGATTCTTTTCTCCAACGGATACGTAAGCCTGATAATCATGACTCTTTACTGATTTCTGAGCATTGTATGTTATCAAGTCGCAATGTGATAAACATACTATCTGCGTCTTATAAATATAATTTCAAATGAACATTGATTGAGCAAAGTGAGTATTCCACTGTGGCTAATCTACGTTTGCTTATCAATAGAGGCTAATTGGAGAAGAAATATTTATCTAACCATAGCCTAAGGACGCATCTAACCAAATTCTAAAAGTATATGTTTTCCTAGCCTCTCCATTAACGTCAATATTCGTTGTAGCAAAACCAATAGCCATTGGATAATAATACGTTTATTTATCCTAGCTTACAAAAAACATGAAACTAGTTTGTCATTTTAGATGACCAAAAATATATTTTCATCGTGAAGAGGAGCCATATTCTCCGATATTCTTGACAAAACATTTCATTTAAAATCAGGTCAAATGAGGGTGAAAAGTACATGTTAAAGGTTATGGAGAAGCTCAGATTACAGATCCAGTGATACTAGATTATTTGGTAAGATTGTTTCAATTTGATAAAAGCATATTCGGGGTGAATAGATAATAATTATGAAAAACCACTATGAAAATTGTGGAAATTACTTAATCAAACAAAATTAACTCGTATAAAACTTATTCAGTACTCTTAAACACTTCAGTAAATGTTCTGGCCTAAAATTAAACATGGAAAAGAGTATCCTTTCCTGGGTCGGGCCTTGGACAAATAAAGATATACCTCAACATATTCATGTCATAGTAGAGCAAGGGTCAATTAATGTCCTGGGTGTGTCAGTAGAACATGATGACGATAAGAATACTGTGGAAAATTTTACTAAAAAGCAATGAAAAATAAAATCAATATATGGTCTTTTCGAAACCTCACCCTCTTAGGTAGAATCAATATGTCAAAATCTATTGGAATAAGTAATCTAATATACTCCATGAGCATGACTGAAACTCCATCCACTATTTAAAAGGAGGCTCAAATATTGATTAATCGGTTTTTGTGGAAAAATAATCCGCCTCGCATTAAACATAATTATTGCATCGTACGACCGCGGTGGCCTCAAAGCCCCTGATATTTAGCCAAAATAAGGCACTGCGCCTTGTCTGGCTATCACGAGTCTCGGATCAAAAGCCATGGTGTTCTATAGCAAATATATATTTTGAGCAATATGACGGTTTGGATTTCTTAAACACTGTAATTTTGGTCTGAAAACGCTTGAGTGTCTACCAAACTTTTATAAAAATATGATGTTGTTTTTAAAAGAAATTTTCCCAAACCCTGACAGTTATAAGATTTTTTGGAATGATAAAGACATACAAATAGACGGAAAATCAATCTTTTGGAACACGTGGAAGAATAAAGGAATTATCTTTGTCCAGGATCTATTAGACTCAGATAATCAAATTTTATCCTTAACTGATTTGCATATCAAACATGGAATTCCTCAAAATATAATGATATACAATAGCCTTTTTCTGCCATTGCAGGTGCTAAAAGATGCAATTTTATCTATAAATCTATCAAGTATAATACTGATATTCATATAGACTTTGAACAACATTTCTTCCTTTCATATTATGGTATGAACATACCATTCCAATGTGGACGGTCTAAACTTTTCTATTCCGAGTTTATAATGTATTTATCTAAGGAGCCAACAAGTATAGCCTATTGGCAAAACGTTACTGGTGTGTCCACCAAACAGTTTTTTTTTCAGAGTTTGTCTTTTGTTTGAGCGAGCTGTAAAGAAACTAAACTTGTTGAATTTCAATATAAGATTCTACACAACTTTGTCAATGTTAATCGAAATTTATGCAAATGGGGGCTAATCAATATCCCAAAATGTATCAACTGTAAAAGCGAAGATTCTATATTACATTACCTGTTTCAATGTGAAGTTGTTAAAGCATTTATTAAACAAATATTAGATTATATAAATAGTCGTACTGAGTCTAATATATCTCTATGTGAACGCGAGTTAATCTTTGATGTAAGAGAGAAAGCGTTTAATCACATTCTCACGATCATTAAATAGAGAGTTTGGGAAAAAAATATTTTTCGGGATGACCCTTTTGGTGATTCACCTTTGGAACGTTGAGTTTCTTGTATTTGTTATTTGCGCAATGTTTCAATTGTATAAGCGTATGAATCAAACGAATTCTATAAATCAAGAGGTATGTTTTGTTTGAAATGGAGAAAAAACACAACCTTGTATAATGATTTGAAAGACTCTTTTGCAATTAAAAAATAATTAGCAAATGTGAACAGAATGATGTGTGTGTTTGTAGTAGTTGATCTTACTAGATTTTGTACTGTGTTTGATTTTTTGCATGCATACACTTAATGTAAAATCGAAATAAAAAATCCAAAAAAAAATCGTATTAGGTGGATTACGAAAATGTGATCCCGAAAATACATATAAATCCAACTTCTCCACTGAATTAAAAAAAAAAAAAAAAAAAAAAAAAT
>LQRL01173713.1:14922-30168 GCA_001703475.1 Hydroides elegans
TCTGCCAAACATGTCAAATGCTACTGTTCCTGTGTAGTCACCCGCAACACGACACTCCTCCTCTAAATATGATTTTTTAAAACTATGCTTTAAATATATTACATGAAATTTGGAAATATCTTTGAAAACTGCTTGATGCAATTTTAAATTATGTTAAAAATACATTCAGTATAATAGTTTTAGTTGGATATACGCTATGTTGAAAAATGTAGTTAGACACCATTCTCATATTCCATGCAAGTTTTGATTATGATAATAAATGTCTAAGATACAATTATGATCTCAATTACAAGGGCACATTTGCCCAGAGGCAGCAGCCCAGAAAAAAACTAAAATTATGTTTGATGTCGCTTTTTTAGGTCATTTAGACTCTTAACCCTCACATAAAGCATGTACTTTGATGAAATATATGATAATCGGTTGATAAATAATGTCATTTACAACCAGTAATTACTAATTCAACATTTCTTTAAGCATGTACCCTTTTCCCAAAACTTGCCGCAGAAACGTTAAAACCCCCTTTTGGAGGCCCTTTTAACTCGTAACACTCACTTACACTTATCCACTTATCTACTTATTTGACGGTTCCTTATGTATTTACCTTTTTCACAAAATTTGCCGTAGTAACCATCAAGGCAGTCACATTCAAATCTCTGGTTTGTAATTTCGATGCACGTGCCACCATTTCGACAAAATGAGTGATCACGCCGGCACAAACCATGTTCGTTAATTTGTGAAGCTGCAATGTGAAAAAGCGGAATATACTCAATTTTTATCGAATTTTAACTTACTCGGTGAAATGATATTGTTCAATGTTGTAGATGTATACGGAAAGCGACATATACTTATTTTATAACGAATCAAATATAAAAATTCATAAAAATGCATACATAAAATGTATATACATTTTTTCCGAATTATAACAAATTAAGCGAAATGAAAGGGTTTATTTTCTATAAATTTTATAACATATACCTATTTTGTCGAAAGAAATCTTATTAAGCTAAATCAAATGGTTTAATTGTGACTAAGCATTTTATTGATGGCGTCATTCGATTGTTTCGAATTTTGTATTCAATGAAAGAAGATAGTCTGATTATTTTCTTGCAAATCTACATATGATCATATTATGGAATTGAACCATTGAAATGAAAAGAGAAGTAAAGCAAACATATATGATTTACATGATATAATTACAATTAGATTCAATGTTTACCCTGACACTGAGGAATATCGCATGACATCTTCAATAAAAGCGTTGTAGTAGCGATTCTAAAATTTTCTATCGTGTAACACCAGGGTCCGTTAAGATCATTTGTAGGGTTTCTAAAACAGATGAAAATAAATAATTATATACCAATGAGCAAAATTTGTATTATACATTTTTTTACTATGCAATTTATTTTAATTTGTTTAAATATTCTATTAATTTATATATCAATAAAATCTTATTATTATTCTTGCCTGCATTTTGCACCTCTGATATAGCTTTCCCCATTTAGGACAATAGTTTCATCTTCTTGTGGAAAGTAATGGCGATGATTTTCACGCTGAAATTGCTCCTCGAAAACATATCGAAATGCATTGAACGCAAGCGCCCAAGAAATGCAAGGTTGGCCAGTTACCATGTTATACGTACGATTCCCTGAATAATATTTAAATATTTTATAAAGCATACATGAGAGCTCAACAATTATAAATTTTGTTTACAACACGTGAAAGATAGTGAAAAAGTTAAAGATTATAATGATGGTAAACCAACATGTTTCGAAACGATAAAACACAATATTACGCTTGCTGTGTATGCTACGATAGCTAGCTAAAGTAAAAAGAAAAATAAATATAAATGCAAAACCTAAACAAAATATGATGCATTTTAAACTTAAGAAATATCATGGAAGAGTTTGATTAAACAAGACCTTTAAATATACGTTATCGGTATTAAAGAAAAACATTACATAAAACTAAATAACCATTAATACATTGCTTTGAAATGCAACTTATCGTGGTACAAACCTATGTATTGAGCGTCATTCAAAAGGCATTCATTCTCATTTTCGAAATCTGTTTTGAAATTAAAATCATACATTCATGTTTAGCAAAATACAATGTATGATATGTTAATGATGAAGTTAAATCAATATTATTACGAGAAAAATATCAATTATATAAAATCAATATTTAGTGATATTATGAAAAATGGCCCTCACCTTCATAGCAAGCATGAATATTACATGGTTGAAGATGCAACTCCCTACCAACCCATCTATAGCACTGAGCATCGAATTCGGACAACCTAAATATAATAAAATGGGCAATAAATGTTCATAGAATATTCACAATCATATCTATCTAATTAAATGCTCTGCGTTTTGTAACAAACTGATTGATAATTTATTTATCAGTTTTAAGAACGAAATTCAAACCTATTTGTGCAGCGGTTGCCTGTCAGGTTTGCAAAAAATGAAGTAAGCACAGTTTCATCTTGAATGGAATATCCTGTTCAAAAGAAAAACAGTGAATAATATAGGAAAGCACAGGTTTATCTTGAATCAAATATCCTGTTCAAAAGATAAACGGATAAGATTAGATGAAAGCACAGTTTCATCTTGAATAAAATATCCTGTTCAAAAGAAAAACAGTGAACAATATAGGAAAGCACAGGTTTATCTTGAATAAAATATCCTGTTCAAAAGAGAAACGGATATAATTAGATGAAAGCACAGTTTCATATCGAATGAAATATTCTGTTAAAAAGAAAAACAGTTTAAAATGGAGAAAAGCACAATGCAGCCTTAAATAAAATCATATTGAAAAGAAAAACAGTTAAACATAGAGATAAGCACAGTTTCATCTTGAATTAAATATCCTGTTAAAAATAAAAACAGTAAGAAATCTAGGAAACAACAATGTCCATTTGAATGAAATATCCTGTTCAAAAGAAGAACATATTTGCATGTAACAGCTTAAACAAGCACTACTACTATAAAATTTATTAAAAAAATATCTATGAGCATTTCGAATACGATGTGAATCAATGTATGATATTTTCAGTAAACACATTTAATGATAGTTTAAAAATGAATAACAACAACTCATGTGACATTTTAACATTAAGATTATGCACTATTATTAAACCGTATGTTATATCACTATACACATTATGTCTATTATCATCATTTTATCATAATTTCTTTCACCTGGTTGGATATATGCCCAACTCACGCACGGGAAACCTAGAAAATCGTGAGAAACATTTCCAGTGTAATCATTCTCACTGTCACGTATCAAGCATGTTTCACTTCCATATGCTGTGAAGTGATAAAAAAGCAAATGGAATGATAGACACATTATGACTTAACAATCTTGAGCAATTACAATTGTTCCTGCATTCTCAAAGTGATGTTGCTGTTGTTGTTACTCATTAAACTAAAGTACACTTAGAAATCATGATATTGATGTATAGTGATTGTAATGTTAGTTCTAAGATGAACAACAACAGTAATACTTGTGGAGTCGGGTATATATATAGGCATTTGTTTGATTTCTCATATGGTTTTGATTACACATGTATATCCATTTAAAAGAACACTTTTGATATCACATGTATATCTATATATATATTAACATTGTAGTGGTATAGAAATGTATTGATCGATATTTGAAAGGACATTTCAGAGATACAATGTATGGTCCCTTTATCAAGAGTTTTACCTGATTCGCAAAATACGCCAGCATACCCATTTGCACACACACATGTAAAGTTGTACAAGCCATGATCTATGCATGTTCCGCCATGGACACAAGGGTTGGGTAAACAATCGTCAATGTCCTCATTTTCTAATAAATAAATGATTTTTATATCAATTTTAGTTCAATTGAAACGGTACATGCATGGTCGTCAACCTGTATATACTGCAATGATCGATGCATGTTCCGACATGGACACAGGCATTAGGTAAACAATCGTCAACGTCCTCATTTTCTAATGAAAACATAAATTATATGTATCTATTATGTTTATACATTTAAAACGACACACGCTCTGCCTTAAGCACAAGGATTGGGTGAGCAATCGTTAATGTCAATATATTTACATTATGTCAATATATTTATGTTATTATTTATTCATTTATATTATCATTATTTATAAATTTACAAGGACAAAACCAAGGCAGTAAGGCTGTATATACTGCCATGATATATGCATGTTCCACAATGGACCCAAGGATTGGGTAAACAATCATCAGTGTCCTCATTTTTAAAGAAAAAATAAATCTATAGTTGTTGATATTATTATGGACATATGTATGCGATACATCACGGTATAATAACAATCCATGAGATAACACCCCTTATAGATTTTATTTTCTAAACTAACATATAAATTAATTCAACACATTCTTTTACTTGCATACTGAATAAAAAGTAAAATGATTTTATCTGAACAGCCTTATTTTTTATATATCTTAATAAGGTGATAGCGGTTTGATAAACATGATATAGACCTATTAATCCAGTTTGTTCAATATGACGGTTTTCATTGATTACAATGAATTGTTCGTGTCTATAAGTCAGATACAAATAAAGGCATATTTTCCATTAAATAAAGTGTATATGTTAACGAAACTGATAACTAGTTGAAAGCGTACTCAAAAGAATTTATGCACATTATGCAAAACCTACCTCCACACTGTCGGATACCACAATATTCCATGTCAAGAACCTCATTTTCAATTGTGAAACACCATGCACCCTCAGAGTCCATACTAGGGTTTCTTATGGCACAAATAAAAAGAAATTCATGATTTGACAGATTACCTATCAACGTATCATCATAAATCATTTTTCAAATACGAGGAAATTAGTATATATTTAATTATACTTTCAAAACAATGATCAATTAAGAGTGGAGTCATGAACATAATGTGTACATTTTACGAATCAATGTTCACCTGCATTTGTTAGATGCTTCTTCTAATGACAAGTCTGGATATTGCGTCAAATCTCGAAATGTATACAACGCGTCTGGTAATTCGTCCCATCTTAGGCACCGCAAACCAGATGCAGTGACACGTTGATTGCCAAAGTATCGGGTTTGATATCGTTCACATTCTGCCCCTGAATTACAAAATATAGATACTAATGTTAAAATATATTAAAATATATATGAAATTAAAATAAAAGTGAAATTTGACGTGCGTAATTGTATAATTATCTAGATTTATATATATTTAAATTATAGATTATTGATGCTTAAATAAATGTTCTTTGAACAATATTCGAACCACTAGAAAGATTAAGATAATTGATAGATAAATATAACAATTACTTCCTGGCTTGTGTGCTTTACCTATATTATTATTACTTTATTAATACTATATTATTATTATTATTAACATTGTACTGTTGCCGTTAAGTATTTTACTTAAAGTCCTCATAATAATGTAATAATAATGTCTTCATAATGATGTAAGAATAATTTTCATTTTAAACTTTGCAGGTGCAACCTTAAAGTAATTTTATCAATGGAACCAAAATTATTGATAATGTGTGTCTTTTAATGATTACATATCCTACATTTTATCTCACATCAAATATCTTTAAATAGAATCTGTTCAATGACGTATTTCTTATGTTATTCGTAGAGGTATTACATGCTGTGATGTTTAAGAACTGGTATTACCTGGTGAAAAATATTCAAGCGGTTCAGTTGTCACTTCCGATGTAGTGATTTCTGAAAATTAACAATATCATTACAACATTATTACTTTGATTAGAAAAACAACTGATATGAGTTCTAAATAATTGCATTTCTATAAAATGGATTTAATCACAATATCCTCGTCATTCGCATATAACCAAAGGTGGTCTGATTGTTAATACAAAAGATTGCATGATTAAGAGAAAAGCCTCGTATCATTTTCCTTTGCAATTGATTAACTCGAATTAAAGTTAATAAATCTAGACATATTCATTTTATCAATTAATCAGATAACACACGCGAAATCTATCTCAGAACCATATTCGTATTTAAAAAGAAATCATTTACCTTCCGTTTCTGTTATAGTGACATGTTGCGTGGTGTATGATGTTGATACAAGACTGTCAGAGTAGGTATTGGTCGCAAAAGTGTTAATTTCATCTCTCCGTGGTTTACCATTGTCAGAGTCATTCTCCGCTAAATTCGAAACATATATCACAAATAATTATTTGAATGGCACATTCATGATCTATGTGTATTAAGGACCTTTATTTTATATTGTTTAGCATTAACTACACCTCTAGGCGCTTACAATATAAAAAACAATATATATCTTAGATGGTAAATAATTATGAAATTATTAAAGTATCAATTTGATACGGATTTATATTAAATATGTATTGTGAACGTTTTGGAAAGTATTTTGCTGAAAATATGTTATCATGGGGTTAAAGTCAAGAGCTTATTCAACTCTCTGTGTTTATGTTAATTAACAATAATTAGGATATTAATTTGGTATAAGATTGACTGGTAAATTGGTTGCTAAGGAGAATAATATTTCAGCTATTCATGTAAGACTTGTGGCATGCATTGTTAGTAATTAATGCTGCCCTATATGTTTTGGAATACTGGTAAATCAGTGTATATATGTGTTGCATATTATGCCATGACAATGTTTGCTAGTAGAGTCACATGTTTACGGCGATAAATAAAATGCATTTCACATTAATATGCATAAATCCCACATAACCTTCACGTTAATTAGAGTGGGTCCGCTGATTAGTTGGACTTGACCGTACATTGGTAAACAAATCAAATTTCACAATAATAGCAATCAATGGCCAATGAATTATTAATCGCTGATTGAATAAAAAACTTAAATGGTAACAAAAACAATAATATTTTCGATGATTTGAAATAAGGCTTTGATAATGTATGATGGTAAGACGAAATGTGATTGTAATATGACAGATTGCTCTTTATTAAAGTGTTTTGCTTTCGGAAAATTTAAGACCATTATACACATTTATGTTTGCTGGCCCTATAACTATATAAATTTGTTTCTCACATGTATGAAACATGCTAAACATAGATTAGATTAAGATGATTTTAAAACGATGATTAGTTGTATGTCGCATCCATTTCGAAGGATGCATAAACAATTGAAAAGATTACAGGGTATGTATATGAACATAAATTCATATATTTTGAAAATTCTGAAATACGTTCGTAATATAATAATCGTCAATTAGACGAAAGGATATCAAACTAAGACGAACAGGTAAATTTTTTTTCAGAAAGGTCTTATTTGCAAATCACATGACACATAACCATATGATTATTCGAAGGCCCATTTACATAATTATAACATGTAACATGATGTCTTGATTTTTTCTTAAATATATAAAAATACTTAATATATATAATTGCGTTTACTTGCATACATTTTAAATATATTATTAAGTTTTATCTGTATTATTGTATATATTTCTTTTATTCTAAGTAAGCGCCTAGATAAAATAATATCATACTTCTTGAAAACGTTAGTTTATAGATAAAATAATATATCAAAGATGGCCTTCTATATTCTATATCGTATAACAATGAAGGAAACTCAAAACATTGCGGACAATAAGCTTTTTACTTTTATTTTTGATAAGAGTGTTAATTGTATTTTTTATACATGATCCTCTATAAAGTCGACCCTATTTTTTCATAACATTATTTAAAACATAATTGATACTCACATACGAAAATCAAAGATATGAATACTCCTCCAACAGTAAGAACAATCATAAAACCACATACAAGACCCACACATATTAGTTTATTCATGATTTAATACCTAGCATAAATGCAAGCATTCATGTGCAACATATAGATTTAGATTCAAATACATTTGATTTTCAAATAAGCATATTTCTTAAATCTAAACATATGTTTTATATTTTCTGACTCCGTAATTTATGTTGTATGCTCTTTATATGCGACTTCAGATAATGAACTCAGAACAAATTGATAAATTAGGACTCACAAGTTTAACCATGAAAATAAGTTAATCTAGAAATCATCACACTATGAGTTATTTTTCAATAATCACTGTGGCTTGTCAAATTAATCTGCACTTTGAATAATTAATTTTTGTAACTATTGTGCAAGGACATTTCTTTATATCTGGCAAAAGAAGTCGTTGTCCTCCCTATGATTATTTACTTAACGAACAATCGATTTGTGCAATTGATTATTAACAACGTATAGTTTAACCAATATATTACAAACATTTGAAAGGTTCAAACCAAATATATTAACTATTTGTGTATGATTATCATTGCCCTAAGTGAAGGTTATTGATATTTTTACCAGTAGTGAACACAGGCATTGCATTGTATATTCTCATCTAAATTGAGAAAAGGTATTAACTAGAAATCTACCACCGCAATCTGGCCCTGGGCTTATATGAATTGACTTTAAAAGTCAAATTTGCATTAGAATAATGATACTATCGCATAAAGTACACAAAATAAGAGTGTTCCTCTTTACAAATATCCAACTTTGACAAATATTAATATGTAACTTTTCTTTTTGATTGTCCACATCAACGTAAATAATGAGAAATGCAAAGCAAGCAAAAAGGATGATGTATAAAAAGAAATGTGCTTAATAAACAAACAAGAACGCTATATGGCGCATTTTTATTTTATTAGATACATGATTATTTTATCGATAAAATTAATATTTAACATAGTACTTTTAACATTTTGACCTCCATTGTCTTTTTACTCGTTATTGTTATTAAATTATAATGTTATCATTGTTTTATGTAATGTAAATCTCGTCAATTTTTATTACCAGGCAAATTATATTATATATTTTAAAGGCGATTCTATCACTTTTCGTACATTTTCAGTTTCAGTTTTTATTTCGTTGTTTGAGGCTAAAATATAATGATAAATGGACGTGAGTATGCTAGATTCACACATAGCAGGTGAAATAATTTCGAAGTAAAGCTTATCTTTTTCCATTTCCATTTTTCATTCCCATTTCATAGAATTGTAAAGCTAATCATAATTCATTTTGAAAATGATCAATGTTTTTTTTGCCTAAGAAAATTAATAAAATAAAGCCCTTTGCTAAATAATTGAAAAGAAATTATGTTTTTGACATATTCAACTATCTTCAAATTAGGCAGATGTTTTATGTGAATATTGGCGTGAACATAAAGGAAAATAATATCAGAATGATCATGTGGTAATAGGCCAACTCTCAATTGGAAGTAAAATCTAAGTAATACTATTGAACGCGTATGTTTCTTTTTTTGTGTGTTATCCATTACACGTGATGTCTACACAATGATTTATACAATATGACATGTTTTGCACAAAATCCACATATTTTTGCTGGAACATATGTTTCCAAATATGAAATGTTCAACTAGTTTCTACAAAATATTGATAATCATTTCATTTGTTGAATTTGCAAGACGATGCATAATTTATGTATAACATTTCTCAATACGATTGTAAATTGTTTAAACTACATGTTACACTTGCACTTTCGTATTTCGTGAAGCCAATGCTTATTTAATTTATGAAGATATTCAGTCTGTCTGTATTGAAGAGTCCTGTACCCCTTTTGACAAATCAGAAAAAAAAACTTTTAAGAAATTACAGGATTTCACCATCTTGGATTTATATATCCTGAAAACACGTTGTTTGGTAATTAGATTTAATATCTTGTCGACTTACTATTATACTGTTGCATCCAGAGACTTGTACATATCTATAATTTCTTTAATCACGTAGATACACTGGTTTGTCCCAATTTTCTGAAATCCATATAGATTCGGTGTGGTCAACAGTAGTGTTTCTATTCTGCTATAGATTTCTTTTTCAATGGCTTTGCTCATAATTATGACTAAGGCAATTGGTTCGTGGATTTCCAACAATTAAATAGATCATGCTTTATTTGTTATTAGACGGAAGAGTGTGACGCTCAACACGTTGATTAGATATCCATTGTAAAACATAAAAGTAATAGATAAGTTCAGTTGTGTTTGAAATCTATCTGGTGTGTATTTCAGATGTTCCACGTATATTCCATCGTTTTCACATTATTTATTTTCTGATAGTTTGGATATATAATTTAATTGAATTGGCCTATTCCTATATCTATATCCATTCGTGAGTTTGTCATTCTTATGGAACGTTAAGGTGTAGATGCATAGAATCGTTGTTTCAATTTGAAGTAGATGCAACGATGAAACAACGATAGGAAACAACCATTTGCATAGGCGTTAATATTATAACGTATTCCGGTTAAAAAATCATTCATGAACTACTGTTATTTTGCCTTAAAACTCTTGATACAAACAAATTCAAAACTCGATAATCGCTGAAAATAGAACCATACAGTTGTTTTCAAATTAAAAATAAAAACGTATGTATTAGCATAAAAGTAACAACAACTGAATGGTTGTTTCCTCGTTGACGAGAAAAAAATGTTTTTTTTTCTAAAAGGAAAAGTCACTTGCTATACCTTTTATATATTCATTAAAAGTAAATGTATAAATGTACATGTGTAAAGACATTTTTATTAAGTTTTAAATACCATAAATATCACATGGTTATTGTAAATGTGACACTCAAATCTATCTATCTATCTATCTAGACGTTGAGTGCATCCATCAGTAGTTGAGTATTATCACACTTCGGTGCAAAGGTGCAATTGGTAATTCAACAACGCAAACTTAAACATCTGTGCAGCGGTGGTCACTAAAATCGGTTATAATATGCGAGGAGTCTACATTGAGGCCGCGGCACGGTTAAGCACTTCTCTGAAACTCTCGAGAGTCGGCTTGCCGATGATTTACTTAAGTAGAGTATGAAGGGCACCCCACGACCAAATTTTTAAACAGTGTTTATTTGAGCATAAACCACTTGTAACATTGAAACATGCAATAACTAATCACATTTAGAAAAAAAAATTTTTTTTTTTGCAAAATGTGTTCCTATTTTTGTAGCTAGCTGAGTTCACTACGCTCATCTAGTTGGCTAGAATCATAAGAGGAACACCTTTTATGAAAAAATGAAACTAGTAATACTGGTATATATGACCAATATCTAGATGTACTAAAGATTATTTTACCTAGATATATATTTGTGAATAAGATTAAACCATACATTAACGAAAGAATTTATAAAAATCGACGAAAATCTAAAAAGGTGTTCCTAAATTCTTGTAGCTAAAAGACCATTTTTGAAAGTTTATAGCCAGATGAAATTTGAAATTGAACACCTTTTTTGAGGAACACCTCGTGGGTTGCTCATCGAGTATTCCATACCCTTATGGCCGACGGGAAGAAGGAGTGTTTGTAAGCCTACACTCGTGTGAATGGTTGTGGGAAGCGAGTTTCATACCCTCGAGGCCGGCTTTGTGTGAGTACGAGGTGCTTGATCATCGGGATTGCAACGAGACTATTGACGATCCGGTACATCATGATCGCTTTTGCCTGGACCCGTCTGGTCAGGATAAGTGGCTATTTGAGTGCTTCGATCATTGTTGTGACGCTACTTTAGCGATCATAATCATTGAACACGTATCTGGCGCTTATGCGTTGGATCCCATCTATTTTAGCGCATGACCAAAATGAAATGCAAGTGATCATATTAATGATTCCGCATACCGAATTCATGAATAAGGTATGATATCACCCGAGGAACTCTGGGTAATATTTTTGTAACACACAACGTGATTGGCTGAAATATGCATTCAGATCCCAGTGTTTGACTTGTGCGAACCAGTCATCCTTATATAGCATGTCAATAAACTGGCCTTCAAATTGAAAAAAAAGGTGGATGATACCAGTCCCTATATATCTTTGATATTAGGGCTGGGAAACAGTCTATCATATTAAGAAACACATAACGTGAAATCTGGGATGAGTATTATAATATTGATCCCAGGTGAAATGTTACATATGAAAATAGGAACCAGTTTCTGAACCTAAAACCCCGCAAAGTGCGAAATTATCGATTGAAAGGGGGATTGGACACTTCGGCCCCTACCACTTCGGCCCCTACCACTTCGGCCCCTTCGGCCCCTTTTGGAAAAGACACTTCGGCCCCTCGTCAAGACACTTCGGCCCCTCATGAAAAGACACTTCGGCCCCTAGCAAAAGACACTTCGGCCCCTCGCAAAAGACACTTCGGCCCCTTATTTTTCAGGCCCTACCACTTCGGCCCCTTGGTAAATGTTCTTCAGGCTATCAAAATTGTTGATGATTTTTAAACAAAAATTATAAAGAGAAATTCAAAAGTTGTGAAAGCCAGTGCATTCGTTTATGAACTTGTGATTTTTTCTGCTCATGAGTATATAATAATATACTACATGTATATTTTATTTAAACACTATATTCATATCAAAAATTAGATTAAAATAAAAATAAAATGTAGCAAATATTCAAACAGTTTATTTAAATATTTTCATAAAATTGATCATTTTTAAAGGAGAAATGTTTAAAAAGTCATGATTTCGTCTTAATATATAGATCGCAACAATGTCTTCTCATTTTGATATAAACGATATACAACTATATTAAACATCGAATGTGGGAAACATATTTTACTCTTTACTAACATTCTTCAAATTAAAAGAAAACTTTTCTCAATGTGGTCATTTGGGACGTAAATCGCGGGTGAATGACTAAACTCATAATCTAACTATATAAAACTAGTTAAAAAAGTGTAAATTTATCCATATGATGCAAAGGGGCCGAAGTGGTAGGTGTCAAAAATCAGGGGCCGAAGTGTCTTTTGCTAGGGGCCGAAGTGTCTTTTGCTAGGGGCCGAAGTGTCTTTTTACAAGGGGCCGAAGTGTCTTGACGAGGGGCCGAAGTGTCTTTTCCAAAAAGGGCCGAAGTGTCCAATCGGGGCCGAAGTGGTAGGGGCCGAAGTGGTAGGGGCCGAAGTGTCCAAAATTCTGTATGTTACATATGAAAATAGGAACCAGTTTCTGAACCTAAAACCCCGCAAAGTGCGAAATTATCGATTGAAAGACATGTAAGTTTTGCTATAAAAAGTACTTGCTGAATTGTTAAAACAAAAGACGTGTACATGTTAAAAGTGTTAAATAAATGATTCTAAGGATTAATTATACTTGAAAAGTAGTTTATTTTATACATTCATTAACATAGTGTTTACGTAAATTGTTGAATTTTAATGCTGTCTTTTGTTTTGCGTTTGATTTTGGTACGTGACCACTTGTGTTCACGCAAGCATAACCAGTCCCCGAAGTCATGTTTAAACGTCACCAATAAGAGAGGGGTGTTGGTCACAGCCATATAAGAATGCTATTCATTGAGAGTGATAAATTGTCATTGTTCTGGTGCAGTTATACCTTGTGACATACCAGTCTGTCTATTCGATACGAGTAATGATCATAACCATTGTCAAATAAAACAAGGATATACGAAGGCTCGTGTGATAACTGCTTCACCTCAATGTTCATGCTATTATACGAGTATAATATTTAGAAAAGGGTTGGATTGATCACAAGTTTCTAACTGTTTTATTTATGATAAGTCCTCTCTTTAACAAACATTTATTTTCTCATTTACAGAGCAAGGATATTAGTTTGCAATGTAAAAAACATTTGAAAGCTCATTGTCATCTTGAAGTTTGACGTGGCCGCCTTTTGTCAAGAAAACATCGTACGCACGGATAATAAGATAAAAAATGGAGCAAGGGTATTTAGTCAGCCTTGTGCTCTTTGTGATAGCCAGTTTAACTATTCAAACAACCAGATCTGAACTATTCACCGCAATTGTAGATCTAGAAAGAATATTGTGGGCAGAAAATTCAGTAGCATCTGATCTCAGAGAATATATAGCTTTAGAAGAAAAACGATTACAAAAATTAAAAGAGTGAGTATTGTATTTTTATTATGATACAATAAAATGAATATCTTTTTTTTTACGCGTAATGTACACCAATTGATTTGAGTCCTGACATTTTAAGTGTTGAACTCGATATCTGTTTAATATTAATGATCTATTCACAGTAAAAACAATTCAGTCAGAGCAGTGTCATTTCATTGCAATTGTCACAATTTGTGTATCTTCATATGCCTATTTCACTTTTGACAATTCTTGTTTGACAGGTTAGCAAATGACTATGAACAACATAGTGCTGATGCATTAGCAAATCCAGAAAAGCATTTTGCCAACCCCGTCAATGCATTTTTACTCGTAAAAAGATTTACGACAGATTGGGATCATGTAATCGACACGTTGGTTCAAAACAATACAAGTCAAGGTAAGGTCGTGTAGTACGAGAAAAAACTCATATATATAAATAAAATTCTCATCGATAGCTATACCAAAATTTTGGTACGTGCTATAAGACATTACTCGGACAATACCATGTTTGTCAAAAGGTGATAAATTAAACCGGGTTTACAAATTTCTTCCTAACTCTTTTTAACTCTCAATGAATTAATATTTTATTCGAATGTTTATAAACAAATCTAGGCAAATGTACGATTTCTAAATCTTGTTGAAAATCACTGTTCATTTGGAGTTATTGCTGTTTTAATTTTGAGTTTATATTCATAACCGAATCTTTGTTCACTGACAGACTTCTTGAATCGCGTTGAAAGCCACACGTCTTATTTCCCATCGGAAGATGATTTGGAAGGAGCAGCCACGGCACTTCTCCGTCTCCAAGACACGTACGCCTTGCCAACAGAGAAGATTGCCAAGGGGGATCTACACGGTGTGGATACAAGTACCGAACTCTCAGGTACCTGCTAAGTTTTATATGGAAATACATGTGTAAATACTAAGGTACCCATACTTTCAAAGCTAAAATGTTTGTTACGAGATGACGCTATGTTTCCTGGTGGGTCTGTTGATAAGTATATTTTAAAGAGAACTGAGTGATCATCAATATGGAATATCTGCTCAAAAGCTCTTACTTGAAATATATAAACAAGACAAGCGTCTTAGAAATTTCCTCACATGACGATGAAGTAAAGCTCTTTAATGGCAAAACGGTTCACTATTTTCTCAAATCTAGGCTTCATTATAGATCAGTTTCTGTAAGATGTACTGTTTAAAACACAATAGAAATATAATTCATATGATTGACATGAGTTTTTTATCGTAATTATGTAGAATGATCGAAATCTGTGTGCATGTATGTATAGCTTAAGTTTTGTATAGGCCCTACGATTAATTTCCCTTTTTACTTAGATAACGTATTATA
>LQRL01173722.1:0-19783 GCA_001703475.1 Hydroides elegans
TAATTTATTGTTTATTTATATACATAAATAACATATTTATTTATCTACAGAGGACCGTCTTCAATACTTCTTTATTTGGCTTAGCACTGATCATTACGATCCACGAGAGTCAAACAACAAGCGACTGTGCACTTTCTACGAACCCATTGTAAACAACATTCACAATGGTGTCAATCGCGGTGAGCGCGTCAATTGCGATCAACCAACGGGGGGCAGGTACGAAAGCTTTTTTATTTTATTTCGGCTAATATCTCGTTTACAAAAAAGAAGGGCACCCCACGACATAATTTTTACAAAGTGTTGCAGTGGTCTAACATCCCCGTTAGAGTCTCTAAATATTTTTCGATTGTCCCTCAGCGAGCCTTGTGCTCGTATTTTCTAGCGAGCATAAAACCACATGATACATTTTTGTACATTCAAATATCAATATATAATCAAATTTAGAAAAACAATTTTACAAAAGGGTGTTCCTTTTTTTGTAGCTAGCTGGCCTCATTGCGCTCATCTAGACAGCTAGGTACTGGAGAGGAAACCTTTGTGAAGAGTTAAAATCAAAATATTTATATGTTATTCCAAATTTGATAACCTTTAAATTATGAGCGCCTAGCTATATGTTTCTGAATAAAATTGAAATAAAAACTTCAAGTGGATGTGTAAATTATGGAAAATGATTGAAAACGTTTCTTTAAATTCTATTAGCTAGATAGTGTTTTTCGAAAGTTTGTAGCTAGATCAATTTTGTAAGTAACACCTTTTAGAGGAACACCTCGTGAGGTGCTCTTCAAAGAATAATTCAAAAGGACCCGTTTACATAAGATTGTACATTTGATTGATTTATTAAAAGGAAGAAGAACTTTATGGTGCATTGGTATTCAATGTTGATATTTATAAGATAATTTCGATAAAGGTACCTCTCCATCCAGCACAATAGCGGTTACATGCAGATGTCTCAAATGGCGTTGTGCGAAGTCCTCGTCTATGATACAGGTTCGCATAATTATGTTGTATTCGTTTTAAAGCATAAATGAAATTACAAACACAATACGTATTTGAAGTTTGAAATAAATGTTTACTACTTACTTTGAAATTCACTTTTGTTTGCAATATTGAATTTGCTTATAAAATTGTAAGGACAAGCGGTATTGGTATCACTATATTTTCTGTGATATTTGAAGCAATCGCAGAAAATTGAACAAGAATCAACCCTTAACATTACTATCCGTGCGAATACTTTAAAAGACGAAATAAAATAACTATAATTTATGATTAAACTATTTGATATTCATAAAGTAAGTTGTATAGTATTCATATAAGATATATTTTGTTTTAGATGCATTCTGTTCCGACGCAGAGGGGTTTGCGCTATTTTCCGAATCGAAAGGTAAATGAAGTTGTTTCGTGTATAACATACAATGTTTGATATTGTAATTATTTTTTTTTTTAAAGTATATTAGGTGCGTTCACCGGAAACAGGGCCAAAAAGCTCGAAAGCCTGAAGGAAAAAAAGCGCATGATCCAAACACACAAATTACGCGCTTTTATCTTGAAGTGAAATTGGTATATCAACATCACAAACAGGCTTTCGAGCATTTTTCGGCCTGTTTTACCGGTGAACGCTCCGTATAAATGATCTCCTAAACATGATTGTTTGTAAAGCATCACAATACGTTTGAGTGATTAAATGAATAAAAACACACGGAAACACATAAAAAAGATAAACAGAACAACTGCCCAAAGTCGCCTCTATAGAAAATAAACTCATGTTGATCCTGACACCAGAATACGATTTGACGTATTAAATGTGTTTAGTGTTTATGATATAGTTATTATTATTGACAGTGCTTATATAGCTTCTAATAAACAAGTTTCCCTACGCGTTTTACATGAAGTTATAATATCATGAAGACATTGTTATACACGTATGGAGACTTTTAGTAATTTTTATAATTGTTTACTTAAATTATTACATCTTTCTATATTTAAGATAACTTGGACGCGTTTACTGTGAGTGCCACCTCTGATCGGATCAAGATGCCCCGATTATATAGTAATGCCTTTAACATCAATTTACAATGATAATATTAAAACGAATTGAATATATATGAATTTACATGCATTTTTTTTTTTTCAAATTGCATATCAGGTAACCTGGACGCATTCACAGTGAGTGCCACCTCCTCACTTTCCTTCGATTACCAACCGGAAAATGCTTTCATCGACACACTTTTATTATCTTGGCGTCCGGCGGAAGGAGATACAGAACCCTTCATACAGGTATTTGTTATAATTCATATTTATTGTAAATAGACAAATAGTTGAAAATTGATATAAACGATAAGTAAATATGGATGTTCGTCGTTTAATCAATTATCCAGGTTCAAATTATTGAACCGGGCAGCCAAAATAGCATATCATAATTTACGCCGAAGGGTGGGGGACCTTTTTTGGTAAAGCATAAAAAAGGAAGGGAGAAGGGGGCTAAGAGTATTTCACAGTGAGTGCCACTTCCTCGCTCTCCTTCGACTACCAACCGGAAAATGCTTTCATTGACACACTTTTATTATCGTGGCGTCCGGCGGAAGGAGACACAGAACCATTCATTCAGGTACATAGAAGCAAATCTGAGCTAGTTATAGCGTAAATGGGGATAAACCCAAGGGTTTCGTCGATTATCTCTTCTTTTACAGGCGCGGATCCAGCTTTTTTCAAAAAGGGGGTCGGCAAATTTTAACAAATGCATCAAAGATGCAAAGCCCCCAGCCTATGCAAAATGTAGTCCTCACAACGTCACAATATACGCGTAATTTTTCTGTGTTGTACAAATATCCCGAAATATCTCAAATCTGTCTAAGTTCAGACCCCGTTAGTTCGACATTTTGTGGTCAATCAACCTGAAACCTCGACGTTGCACATCTGCAATGTATATTCTGTCACTGTGATAAGCTTAAGAACCCTAGAATAGAGGCCTTATAACAAAGTGCCGCGGATAGAGTGTTTTATAAATATATCAAATATATCAAATTCGTCTAAGTTCAGACTCGAGTAATTTCGACATTTATTGGTAGATCAAACTGAAACCTCAACGTTGCATATTTACAATATATATTCTGTCACTGTGGCCCTCAGCCAAAATGGTTGGATGGGGCTAAAAACAAGAAATTGCATGAAATTAAACATACGCAAGTGCCGGTATTTTTCAAAACGTTACAAATGAAATCCTCATTTATTAATCTACATGCAGTATCTTTGAAACAAAATCTATGGCCGCGTTCACGCAAACGAAAAAGCTCGGAAAGCCACTTTTGTATAAAAACATAGCAATTTATCCCCTCTGTTCACGCAAAAACAAAAAAAAGATATTTTTTGCGTGAACGCGCCTTAATGCCACAAAGGACTCTCATTTGACTTCCTTAAGCAAAATTAATGGTAATCATACAACATATTTATTGCAAAGATCGTTCAATATTACAAATAAACATTAGCCTTCTCACTTTTTTCTACATGTATATCAATATGAGACATCAAAACCCAAATACATTTTAACACCAACTGGCATATGCAAGTTTTGTGTATTCAGATGTCCCGTTGCACGTATTTGATATTTAACAAACGTGAAAAGGTTGAGTTTAGCTTAATTTTCTGCGAAAGGAAGAATTTACCAATCAATATATTTTTTTTTTGCGAAAAAAAGACGATTTTAACAGTGAAACTTATTTTCCCCCAAAGAGGGGGGGGGGGGTTGCGACCCCCTCTGAGCCCACATTGGATCCGCTACTGTTTTACACTCTTGTCCGGCTGAGGGCGACACGGATCCTTTAAATAAGGTATTTTATGGAATGGTGAAATATTATGCGAATGGTTATATTGCATCTTGCAAAATAACTGTGCATGTTTTGAATCAATTAGATATTGGTGCTGATCAAGAAAACAATAAACCTGGGGGTCACAGAGCATAATGTATAAGAAACAGATGGGGGCATTTTAATATATTATTCAGGTTGAAACATTATGCAAGATACAAGATCCTGAAATTTAATACCTCAATATGTTCTTTTTTGCTTTTAGGCGGACTTTATGAAGATCTTAAGAGTCTACCGCGTCGCCACAAAGGGCAGCGTCGATGCAATGCACTGGGTTTCACAGTATCACATTTATTTAATAAATAAGTGTGATTATATTTATATATAATATTTTCATATACTTTTTTATATAGTACATTTCAATTCAGGCTGACTTCATGAAGATTTTGACGGTCTACCGTGTCGCCACAAAGGGCAGCGTCGATGCAATGCATTGGGTTTCTCAATATCACATACGCTGGGGCATGAATGAACAGGAAACCATGAGGTTCCCGGATGAGGAAACGCCGAGTATAGAAAAGGTAATATGAACTCAATATTTAAAGTCTATCAATTGAATTTGAAACAGCCACTGTTCAAAAGATATATATAATAAGCCTTTTTTACTCAATTTGAAACGTCGAGCTCGGAAAGGATACAAAATTATCAGTGCAAACGTTGATATCGTTGTGAGGTCACTGTGATATCAGCCTTATATCACAGTGAGCCAATCATATACGCACGGGAATGAACGAACAAGAAACCATGGATTTTCTGATGAGGAAACTCCGAGCATAAAAATGTAGGATGAATAAATAAGAAAATTATCTATCAATTAGTGTGGAAAATGGAAGGTATATTATGTTTTGACCCAATTTGACATGTTGAGCTAAGACGAAATCCATGAATAAGTATAGTTGATATCATGGTGAGGTGTCTGTGATATCAGCAATATCTCACAGTTAGCTAATCCTAAGTACTGGGGCATCAACGAGCATGACACCATGATGTTCCCTGATGCGGAGGCATCTATCGTTGAAAATGAACGAAATCGAGTCCGTGAGTATCGTTGAAATCAGTGTGATGTCATTGTGATATTAGCATAATCTCAGATTATTGTATACGCTGGGGAATGAACGAACAGGACACCATGAGGTTCCCTGATGAGGTAACTCCGAGTATAGAAAAGGTAAAATGGAATACATATAAGTAAATTTCTAACTTTTTGAAACAGCAAGTTCCATAGTTTATGGAACAGCTTAACTATCTAAGATCAGTTGTGTATTGACTCAATGTGAGACGTCGAACTAAGAAAAAAGTATGAAACCCAATCAGTTAGTTTGATTGATAGCTTTGTGGGGTAACTGTGGTATCAGCTTGATATAACAGCTAGGCAATCATATACGATGGATCAAACATCCAATTAGTAACCAGTGAGTATTGTTGATATCAGTGTGAGGTTACTGTGATATCAGTCTTATCCCACAGTCAGCCCGTCGACTAAGGTAGCGTGAGTTTAATTCGTAACCATTTTTCGGATTGCACACACTCAGACCTTATGGAGTGTCCAGAGCACAAAATCCAATCATTAACTTATTTCCAACAAAAGACATACATTATAACAGCGAAAACCTGATTATCATTTTTATTAACGTTATTTTTTTTTCAGGTCTTTGTTGGCAAAGGGGAGCCGCCCAATACACATAGGGTGTAAATCAACCCATTTCCGAATCATTAAATTTTTATTTTCATTTTTACTCAATTTTTGATATTTTGTTATTCTTTTCTTTTTCTCACTTTCATTCTTTGACAGGTTTTTGTTGGCAACGAAGAACCACCCAAAACACACGAAGTGAAAATCAACACTTTTCCGCATCCGATCAACGCCCGCTTCATTGTGCTCATTCCCATTGGAAATCTCAATAACATTGGACTGCGCTGGGAGCTATATGGATGCGGTAAGATATTCATGGCATTTTATAATAAGCATCTTGAAAGTTTTCATAATAAGGTATAAACCGATATGCATACGTTTTTTTTTGTTTTAAGTGGTTGGCGAACGTCGACACTATTAAACAGTAAAGGTTGCTTATAAATTCACAAATAAACAAATATGCAATAGTTTTGTTAATCCTGTATGCATTAGATTACGATTACTATGCCAGTGACCGACAGCCGACGCCTTGAAAAAACCCGATTGCCCTGAACTTTGATACCGCTTTTTTTGGTTATTATGCTTATCAATTCATTGCCCTGTTTATATATTTAGTTACATACAATTAAGGACATCTAGATATAATATATTTTGTTTACTTTTTAAACCATAGATTATGCTGTCTAGATCAAAATAATGGACCTAAACTTCAATAAGGATTATATTAATAAATATGCTTATGCAGGCAAGACAACTCCTAACCTGACAATTCAAACGGCTAAACGATGCAGCCCAAACGCGTAAACGAAACTTTTCAAACGGCTAAACGAAATTTCACAACCGGCTAAGCGCTTAAACGGCTAAACGCCTAAACGATACGCGATAGCTGTTGTGGGTGTATAAAAGGAAAAGCTTTATTTTGGACAGCGAGACACAATTAATCAGATATTGGTAAAGCACAATGCACATTTGTGTTTATATACAAATACGTTTATTCGTTAGATTACGGCACCTGGACAGATGGCCGACGCATTGACGATCACAAATGGGCATGGAACACGAACGCCGAAATCTACACACGCGAAAATCCTGATGAATCCGGTGAGCAACCGGAAGTGTACAACAATTGGATCGCTGGGGCGGAAGTAGCGATAATGGAAGAAGAAGGAGAATTGAATATGACTCATAATGACTGTATGCAGGTGCTGACATTAGGTGGGTTCTTATTTCAAAATTGTTATTAAAACATATTCTGTTTTAGTAATGTATTCCAAACACTAATAAGTTAGTTACAATTTTAAATATTTAGTTGGATTAAAGGCAGTTTTAATTTTCAATCTTCAATAATATGCATCATTTATATTTCTTGTTATTCATGTTGAATATTTTTTTTCAGGAAGCACTATCGGTTGGATCGACCACAACTGTTCGTCGGTTGCGTATCCAGTCTGCGAGTATGAATCACGTGCGTAATGTGAACATTCCCAGTCTACACAAAACCTCATCATGACTTCATGGTGATCTCATATGAGCTAATTTTAGATCACCATGCGCTCATGATGAGGTTTTGTTTAGACTGGGAACATTCGTTCCTCTTTCGGCTCTTATACAGTAATTTAGAAATAATACAATTCATGCGCGACCATTCGGGGTCTTACGCCTTCTTTCTTGAAGTGTTTAAGCTTGTAAGCTTGTTAAGAAAAAAAAAACAGATTTGTTTCGATATAAATGTTTTTTTTCCTTGCAGAACTCTTGTCTATTTTTGTTTGTTTAGCTTTATAAATACAGTGGCGCGCACACCTAACTTCTTGAGACAAAGGCTAAACGCTAAACGCTTAACGCACAAACGCTAAACGCTAAACCCTCAAACGCTAAACGTTACACGCTAAACGCTAAACGTTAAACGCTAAACGCTAAACCATAGCCACTCACAGTTAGAAGGGTATATAAGGGACATCATTACGAGTGCTCATCTTAAGTTCTTATATGCCCTTTCATCAAACGCTAAACGCTAAACGCTAAACGCTAAACGTTAAACGCTAAACGTTAAACGCTATATTCTGTTCTTGCAAACCCTTAAACGTTAAAAGCTAAACGCTAAACGTTAGAGAAATCGAGAAGTTAACCCTGCGCGCCACTGTAAATTGAGACAGTTTTTTTGCGATATGCAAATCCATTTGATGCGGCACTGCAATATCTCATTTGCTTTCACATCGACTTTTTATCTGTTCATTTTCAGGCGACATAAGGGAGTTCACTCTTAATTTTGATTTGAAAATGCGACATTAACGAGTGCATTCTTAATTTTGATTCAAACAGGCGACATAAACGAGTGCATCGCGGGTCCCTGTGAAAACGGTGGAAGTTGTGTAGATGACCCTGAGGGCGGATTTAGCTGCAACTGCCTCGCTGTATAACGATATATACGAATGCATAATATTTTACTTATTTTAACATGACATATAAACGAGTTTATCCTTTATGCAGAGACTTCAGCGACTGTTCTAATTAATTGCATACATGAGAGCATATTTGAGACATATATGAGAACATACTTCATTTTTTTAATTCCATAGGCGACATAAACGAGTGCATCGCTGGTCCCTGCGAAAATGGCGGGAGTTGCGTGGATGACCCAGAGGGCGGTTTTAGTTGTAATTGCCTAGCTGGGTTCACTGGCGAATTCTGTGAAGGTCAGTTATGCGTCCATGCCAATACAGCTATAGAGTTAAAAATGAATGCTTAACATCGTTTGTTATATGTAATTGAAATATGACTTAGGATATACTGAATTATTATAATATTTTATGAGCCTATTTTTTGAAATTAATTTTCAACTAATTGGAAAGGTTTCGATTGATTTGGGACAAATGGGAGGGAATGTTGTGATTGTCTCTGTCTACATTTTCTTAAGTTGAATAAACAATAACGTTAAACGCTTCTCTGCTACTGTTTGTTCGAGAACCAGTCACATGGAAACTGATTTGTAGGGACAAGAGTCCCACGACTAGTTGTTTGGGGACATTTTCCATATAAGACCAAAGGCGGTAAGATCATAGTTGGATGACACTACTTGATGAGGCAAATATCTTATCGTTTAGGCTATAATGGCTTCAATTCGTAATGAACAAAATGAACAATTTGGAAATTGTTTTTGATTCATTTCAGAATATTGCCTGATCGATTCCTGTTACTACTCGATAAGCCAAAAGACTACTCGAACCGAAGCTCAGGCGCATTGCAATTCGCTCGACGCAAATCTGGTTGTTATAACAGATGAACCAGAAAACGAGATGATTAAGACACTCGTTCAAAGTAAGTTTTATGTTTATAGATATCCAACCATTTCAGTGCTCCAGTTCTATCTCCTAATTCGTCCCCACATCTTTTCTCCTGCCTTCATCCGTCCATCCCTCAGACATTCACTCCTGTAGACAAAGGATGTATATTTGTCATCAATTCTTTACCTAATACACTATAGGCAAGATTCCTTGTGATGCTTTAATTTTTAAGGCGCTATTACATTTAGCCATTCATTAAGCGATAAGACTGCTCGGTCCGAGGTCCAAGCCCATTGCAATTCAATGGATGCAAACCTGGTTGTAATCACAGATGAGCCAGAGAATTACATGATCAAAGCACTTGTTCAAAGTAAGTTTAGTCCTTATAAATCATTAACAAACTCTGCTTTTTCCCTCCTTCCCTCCATAACATCCATCCACAGGCAAAATTCTAGTGTTTATCCATTCTATACTTACTCAACCCTACCCCATTATTACATGCCTGTAACATATTTAATAAAGAAATGACAAGGAAACTGTCGGGGCATTAAAATGCCGAACCGGCCCTCGGCCATTCTATTTGGGTTGCAGGGTATTGTATCGAGTATAAATCACTTATATTTTATCTTAAATATATAAAATCGTAAGAAAGGTATGTAATAAGAATAAAACTTCATGTTTTGAGGGCACTACGTTGATTGCTGACCCTTGGGCACGGAGTCGAACGGACCTCAGGCTTCGCTTTCGGTCCGTTCTACCCCTATGCCCTCGGGTCCAGCAATCAACGCATTGCCCCCAAAACATGAAATATTATTACATTCCCCCATCCTTACGCCAGGCAAATTTCCTTGATAATTGAACCACTAGGCCGTTATTGCGTAAAGTTAATAACTAAGTGGTAATTTTGGTCACTTAGTGGCAACTTTGATACGATTTCAATGTTAATTTCATAACAGTTGCCATGAATATCCATTAAAACATTTACTTTTATAATTTTTCAAATCAGCGATAGGGCATTACAATTGGACCAATGGCGTACACGAGGGAGCTAGCTACAAATGGCAATCCAAACACCTCGACATGCCATAGAAGGATTTTTTGAGAAGTTGGTTACTTTTTTGCACATTTTTCGCTTTTAAGTAAGAAAAAAAGAGATAGAATTATGAATTTCAGTCACAATATATGTACATATCCGATTTATAGTAGAAAAAATATGAAATATATAGCACAACTATTAATTAACAAAAACTTACGCTAGAAAATTGACATGCCATTGGGGTCACTTTTGAAAAGTGGGTCACTTCGGTTTCAACAGCGTTAGCGGGTCATAATCATACGAAAATTTAAGTTTTAATCAATATTAGTCCAAGCACATTTTACGCTTTTAAGTAAGAAAAAAAGAGATAGAATTATGAATTTCAGTCACAATATATGTACATATCCGATTTATAGTAGAAAAAATATGAAATATATAGCACAACTATTAATTAACAAAAACTTACGCTAGAAAATTGACATGCCATTGGGGTCACTTTTGAAAAGTGGGTCACTTCGGTTTCAACAGCGTTAGCGGGTCATAATCATACGAAAATTTAAGTTTTAATCAATATTAGTCCAAGCTGACCTTCTCATTATTCATATTTTGCTCCAATTTCAATTTAAATCAGCAATTGTGGGTGACACAACAGCATTGTCTCTCCAAACATTTCTTGACGATTTTTATTAACTTTAAGTCGTTAAACAGCATTCAAGACTTACTTTCATTAGCAGAGATTCATACAAGATGATAGATTAAGAGTTTATGGCTATCTAGAATTTCAACAATGCTGACGTTAAGTCCTCAAAATATAAATAATATGATATTAATGTTATGGTTTGTGCATGTGACTATATTATTATTATGTTTATGTATACAAAGTTATGTTTCAAGCCGCTTTCACAAAAAGAAAGATAATAAGGCAAAGAAAAACTTTTTTACTTGAACCGCATGGGTGAATCAATATGCATAAGTGGTTTTAAACGGTCGGGCTTTCGAGATTTTATTAGCACATTTTTATTTACACCAAATCGTAGTTTCGCACATTTGTTTTATTTACACCATATCGTAGTTTCAACTATTCGGAGACTTAACGAAAATTACATTGAATTAGTTTGGATTTTTTTTCCTATCACTTGTTTACAGACCTGTATTTGGTTATCTATGAAAAATTGTCTCTTTCGTGTAAAATCGCATTTATATCTAAAACTAAGGATACCTATCGGAGTGTTTTTTTTTTTGGTTTTGTTGTAGAGTTAGACATATCAATCTTTATTTTATAATGTGTCATTAGTTTGAGCATCCAATGATATTGAGTTAAGAAACATAAATAAAAAATAATTGATTTATGGTTAATAAGTTCAATTTTAATATAATCATGATTTATTGCCAGAATAACGTGTTTTTGTATGGTAAAGACCAGTTTACTCTGCTGAAACCGAAGTGGCCCATTTTTCAAAAGGGACCCCAATGGCATGTCAACTATTTTAGTGCAAGATTTGGCTTTTAAATAGTTGTGCTATATATTTCATAAATTTTCCTAATATAAATAAGAAAGGTACCTATATTGTGACTGAATTTAATAATTTTATCTCTATTCTTTCTTGCTTAATAACGCACGTAAAGTTGAAAAAGGTGCAAAAAGTGACCCACTTGTCAAAAAATCCGTCTACCGCAAGTTTGTCAACGGTTACCCCAATGCTGCATATAATATGAACAATCTATTTATTTATTTATTTTGTTATTCGTTTACTTGTCTATTTCTCTATTAATTTAAGCGATCGGACATGATATTTGGACCGACGGCGTTCACCAGGGCGCTAGCTACAGGTGGCAATTCAAATACACTGTCCAAAAAAAGTCAAGCCCCCCTCCAGTTTTTACCATTAACCTATGCAGTAGTGCACGGTCTTAAAATGTATTGTTTGTATTTATAAACAAATCGCTTTATTATTTTTGGTTCAGAATATTGTTTACAAATGTGTTAAGTGTACCCATGGCTAATTTCGTCATGATTTGATTGGTTTAAGTGCGTTGATTAACAATGGAATTGGGGGTAACCAATCTGCCATTCTGATGGCAAACGGGATATCTCACATTTACTCAAAAGAGCCGGGTTGAACGGATTCATTTGTAACAAATTGGTTTCATGGATAGACTTAACATATTGATGTACCGAGTAACACAAGAAAACATGAAAAACTATTAACTGTTCAATGCTGATCACAACTTTTTAAAGTGTTCTTTTCTGCATACGTAAATGGTAAAACCTGGAGGGGGGCTTGACTTTTTTTGGACAGTATACCTCGATATGACCTACATCATCTTAGTTTTATTTATATTTTACACATACATAATATACTATGCATGGATTTTTTTATTAAACCAGCAATTTGTCATGACATTTGGACCGATGGTGTGCACCAGGGCGCTAGCTACAAGTGGCAACCTAAATACCTCGATATGACCTACAGTAACTAAGCAACTACCTAAATGATTACATATTGTATTTGTATTTTTTTTTCTAATTCTACCTTTTGTTATTAGCAATCGGGCATGAAATTTAGACTGACGGCGTCCACCAGGGAGCTAACATGGCAATCCAAATATCTCGACATGACCTACAGTAATTGGGAAACAGGTCACCTCCATATGGCCTAAATTATATTTTGTAACATTCTTATTCTAATCTTTTATATTTCATATTCATTTGTTATTTTAGCGATCGGCCATGATATATGGACCGATGGCGTACACCAGGGCGCTAGCTACAAATGGCAATCCAAATACCTCGATACGACCTACATCAACTGATTAACGCTTCCCTTGATATAACCTTATCATTTAATACTATCTTCTCTTTTGTTAAATTGTTATTATAAATTCCAGCCATCGGGCATAATATTTGGACCGACGGCGTTCACCAGGGCGCTAGCAAAAAGTGGCAGTCCAAATCCCTCGACATGACCTACAGCAACTGGGCAACAGTTCCTTATTCTTATTTCCATATAGTTTCAACTCTTTATTTATTAACCTTTTGTTATATTCATTAATAGCAATCGGGCATGATATTTGGACCGACGGTGTACACCAGGGCGCTAGCTACAAGTGGCAATCCAAATACCTCGACATGACCTACAGCAACTGGGAAACAGGTCAACCGGACGAGGATGGTAACGCATGCATTGCTATGACAACGAGTGGCGAATGGGTCGATGAAGGGAACTGCAATGTGGAGAAGAGCTACATTTGCGAAAAGGATTTAGGTAAGCGATAGTATTTAAAAAGTAACCTGAAAATATATAATAATTTTATCAAATACTTATTCAGCACAAAGGCACGGTTGGGGTGTCTACGAATACTTCCTAAAAAAAGTACGAAAACTGGACAAATGCCGAAGCCGTCCAGCAGTGTACGACCTTGGGCCAAAATGAAATCGTCGCCGAAAGCCAAATTTCAAATAAATTTGTCTTATCATTTTAAGGCCTAGTTAGACATATTTGTTTTATTTATTTCTAAGGCTCAGATCGGGACCGAATGATGATTTTATCTTATTTGTTATTTTTAAAGCACAATGGCATGGTTGGGGTGTGTACGAATACTTCCTGAATAAGTACGAGAACTGGACGTATGCCGAATGCGTACAGCAATGTACGACCTTAGGCGGAAACATACGCCTGGCCGAATGCTAAATTTAAAATAGAATTGTTTTATCTACCTATATATTTCTAAAGCTCTATAATGATTTACAGCCCAGTGGCACGGATGGGGCGTATACGAATACTTCCTTGATGCGTATGTAAACTGAATTTATGCCGATGCGGTGCAACAGTGTATGACCTTAGGCAAAAAAGAGCGCTTGACGGAAGGCCAAATTTAAACTATGCTTATTTTATTTATTTCCAAAGCTCAATGGCACGGCTGGGGTGTGTACGAATACTTCCTGAACAAGTATGAAAACTGGACATACGCCGAAGCAGTACAACAGTGCACGACCTTAGGCCGAAATGAGGACGGTACAGAAGAAGCGAGCGAACCTGCATTGGTTGTTATTAGCAACGAGATCGATATTCCGTTTCTGAGGCATCTTATGCAGGAACAAGGGTGAGTATGGTATAAATCAAAAGTCTATAAACTTGTATATTGGTTCGAAATACAAATCAAGGTTCATGCAAAACCAAGGGTTATTGTGTTAATTTGTGCTTTAAACGATGTATTTTAAGTCGCTCTATGAATAAAAGGTAGGATAATACCAGGAACCTATGTAAATCATGCGTTTTTTTACCTACGATTGACTTACATCAAGGCCTTGCACCAACGTTGTCGGAGAGAATTCGAACCATCAAAACGACTTTCACCCGACGTCCATACATAAAAGGTCCAAGGGCGACGTCTCACAGACGACCTTTGCCAGGTTGGAACGACGAAAAGACAGGTCCAGATCCATATCAAATTCAATTAAATAATCAAAATTCATTTCAGAGACGGTCGATATTGGATCGGAGCCGAGCAGGGTCTGCCGTGTTCTTGTGACGAGGGAGCGACGGACAGTGTCTGTGAACTATGCCGACGCGTGAGAAAATTTTAAGATTAATTCCCACGATTAATTCTCTGTGTCCCTCTCTCTCTCTCCCCCTCTCTCTCCCTCACTCTCTCTCTCTCTCTCTCTCTCTCTCTCTGTATTGGATCGGAGCCGAGCAAGGTATATCCTGATTTGTGACGAAGGAGTGATCGACAGTGTCTGTGAACTCTGCCGACGCGTGAGAAAATTTTAGGATTTATTCCCACGTCCTCGTTTTCTGCGAGTTATCTTCATCAAGCGAATAGTGTAGTGAGGAAAATGCTCATGCTCCAAACTTTTGCATTCGTATGGAAAATCCCAGACTCAATAAAGTACTGAATGCTAAAAAGTTATTATGATAGATTATCATATTATAATATAGATCATAACATATATAATGAATGATAACTTATTCATTTGACAAATCGTTGACAAGCGCATATATGTCATGGGACTTTATACCCGGTGGTTTTTGGAACAGATACAAAATGTTCGGTTTTTTTCGGCAGGCCTGGACATGGCGCGACGGTACTCCAATGGAATTCTGGGATTGGTTACCTGAGCAACCCGGAAGTGCCGAGTGTGGAAGTGCGTTGAAGGACGGATGGGCGGACGACATTTGCACGACCAAGAAGAGGTTCATTTGCAGACGATGTGAGCGTTTTGATATTTGTATTCATTTTTTTTCTTGCATCCATATTTAAAGATTATGTGCAGGCACAAAACTAGATTTACGCCTCTCCCTAAGTTCGGCTCTGTGACATTGGCGCCCCTGATTTATGTGTCTTTATCTGGACGCAATGTGCTGATTTTAGAACTGTCATGCTTATCCATTTAATGGCAGGATTCATTGTTTATCATGTAACGAATGTTGGTAAAAAACTAATTACGCATATAAGCTCGTCAGTTCGGGTACAAATATACACATTTCAAGGGACTCGTGTAAGTGAAGCTAATCACAGTAAATGTTAAATCAATAAATGTACAAACCAACTAACATTTTGTGTTAACATATCCTAGGCAAATCTGCTCGTAACTGCTACACCCTGGACACAGATATAACCGAAGAACAGGCCGATGTAGGAAACCAAGCGGCAAGCAGTAGCCACGCTCTGTTGGCTACGGATGGTGATATGGACACGTGTACATTCACATCGGTACGTACGTGATAATATTTTAATAAAGTAAACGCTACATTTGCATTCAGCGTCGACATCATACCTCATGATGTTTTCAGACGTCGACAGCATGCGGGTTGGGTCATAAGACGTCCACCCTATATCTCTAGATCATAAAACGTCGACCCTATACCTCTAGTTCATAAAACGTCGACCCTTTACCTCTAGTGTCATCCCACTCGGCAAAGACACGTCCTTATCATGACCCCTCGACGTCTTTACATGACGTCCTATTTCAACCCTCTACTGGGCCTGTATGAAAGTTTGCCGGACGTAATTTTTTAGACGTCGCATGGACGTCCATATCGGACATCCAAAGAACGTGCGTAAAAACGTCTACAAAGACTATAAATACGACGTCCTATACTGGTCCGTGAAGGTACGATCACAAGACGGTCTTTTATCTGACGTAATATTTATTACACGGACATTTTTATCTAAATATCAAAATCATTTTATACAAAAATATCATATATGTACTTTTTTGAGGAATATGATAGATATTCAACTAGACTATCATATTGCATTTTGAAATCAATACATTCCGTACTATAAGTGGTCAAAAATCAAAATTTTCAATTTTCGGAGGGGTATTCGCAATGCTCTTAAACAATAAGTGCTTCGGTAAGTTCGTCTTTTAATGAAGTCCTAACAACGTCAGATTACGTCCTGGCCAAAATATATGGTCCTTTCCACGTCATATTGGCACATCAAGGGGACGTCAAATTTGAAAAGTCATTAGAACGCCATTAATAGCACGTCCTCACAACGTCTGATTATTGACGTACTATGGACGTGTAAATACGTCACGTCACGAAAAATTCGTCCCATTGACGTCGTTTTATGACATAACTGGGACGTCGCGTTTTTAACATTTTAGCGATGTCCTAATTGCGTCGAGGACGTCGGGACGTAAAGCTACGTGATTAGGACGTCCTGAGGATGCTGTTTGCCGAGTGGGATAAGACGTCAACCCTTCACCTCTAGTGTCATAAAACGTCAACCCTACACCTCTAGTGTCATAAGACGTCGACCCTTTACCTTTAGTGTCATAAGACGTCAACCCTACACCTCTAGTGTCATAAGACGTCGACCCTATACCTGTAGTGTCATAAGACGTCGGCCCCATACTTCTAGTGTCATAAGACGTCAACCCTACACCTCTAGTTCATAAAACATCGACCCTATACCTGTAGTGTCATAAGACGTCGACCCTATACCTCTAGTGTCATAAGACGAAGACCATATAACTATAGTGTCAGAAGACGTTGACCCCATATTTCTAGTGTTATAAGACGTCGACCACATACTTCTTGTGTCACAAGACGTCGGCCCTATACCTCTAGTGTCATAAGACATCGACCCTATACTGATAGTGTGATAAGACGTCGACCCTGTACCTGTAGTGTAATAAGACGTCGGCCCCATACTTCTAGTGTCATAAGACGTCGACCCCATATTTCTAGTGTTATAGGACGTCGACCCCATTCATCTGATGGCATAACACGTCGACCCTATACCTCTACTGTCATAAGACATCGATCCCATTACTTTAATGTCATAAGACGTCGACCCTATACCTCTTGTGTCATTCGACGTCGAATTTATACCTCTGATGCATAAGATGTTGAACTCATACCGCCGGTGTCATATGACATGAGCCTCCGCTGTCATAAGACATCGAAATCAAACTATAATACCGTCATAAAAGATAACCATTTGGCGCATGTTTGATTCCGCTTGCTATAGATAAAACCCCTTTGATATGATGTTCTCCAATATTTTCCTTTCAATTTTGTATTTTCATTTTTATGTTTTGTCCAGATGCAACGTAGACCCTGGTGGTATGTAGAGCTACCGTTTAGTGTTGTGCCACGTCACATTACCATTACAGGTACGTTTATGTGTTGTTTGTAAGTTGAGGCGTAGAAACTTGTGGAATATATTACAAAAGCATATTGCATAATATCGTATGTTTGTGATACAACAATGTCATGGGAAAAGAACGTAGCGTGTCGTGTTATTCTGATAGTGTTCGATCATGGCAACATGTTCAATTTCAAAATGTGGTAATTATTGCTATTACAGTAGAACTTAAAATTCATTTCCTAGATTTCATTCAAAAATTTAACCTGGACGACCCCTAAATATTTAACTTTAAACGCTAAACGATAAGGAGAATGAAGATCTACAATCGCGCACTACTATGCCTGTTTGAATACGTTTATTGAAGGAATCCTACCGACGTCGGATGACAATCCGGTTTCTTTCTCAATCATTGACCTTGATCGCGTGAACAGCGTCCACAATGCGCCTGCGCGAATGACCGGCACTTTGGGTATTTAATTTCATATGTATATGAATATATTACCAGTATTTGATAATTATGTCTATATGTTATGCGTTATTATATGTTAATCAGGAATATTGTGATAGTTTCTAATTGAATTAAACAAAACATAAGAATTAACTAAGATGACAACCCTGCAAAGTCTCCAATTAATTGACCTAGAAAAATTAGCTTAAACATGATCTTATAACCGAAGGTCAAAGGTGGACAAAGCCATCGAAATGAGAAATAATTCAAATATTCTTCATTTATCGAAGAAAATTCAATCAATCTTTTAATATATTCCTACAAGAAACAAGTTGGTGTCGCACTCCCGACGAAGCCCTTGTTTCGGGAACCGACCATTACATCGCCAATGAATACCTGACCGCCTCCACTGTATACCAGGAAGTGTTTCGCCCCAGTGTAGCACGAATGCATTCAGGGTCCGCCTGGTGTCCGCATTGGAGGGATATTGAAGGTATGTGAATGGAAATTTCCATGACGTAATAGGAATTTTCCATCATTACATCGCTAATGAATACCTGACCGCCTCCACTGTCTAACCTGAAGAGTTTCGCCCACTGTTGCAAGAATGCGTTCGGGGTCAGCATGGTGTCCGCATTGGAGAGATATCGAAGGTGAGTGTATGGAAATTTCCATGGCATAATGGGAATTTCCATTCTGATTCCCTTGTGACGTCTCAGTTTTGTACGCATGAATTCTATGTCGCCATGGTGTCCGCATTGGAGGGTTATTGAAGGTAGGCGAATGGAAACTTCCATGACTTAATATGAATTTTCCACAATTTTATCACCAATGACTCCCTCCATTTTTTACCAGGAAGAGTTTCGCTCCAGTGAAGCGCAGGCGCGGATTTAGAGGGGGGCGCACCCGGCGCACGCCCCCCTGTTCGCCCTTATATGCAAGACCAAAAAAATAAATTTGCGCCCCAAGGTTCAGCCTGATAATTTATACTGTTGCGCCCCCGTGTTCAATATTTTCTGGATCCGCGCCTGAAGCGCATGCATTCTGGTTCGGCATGGTGCTCACATTGGAGGGATATCGAGGGTAAAGGGGTTGAATGGAACATAATCGATAATTTCTATTTCAATACCAGTTTATGGTGTAGGGTGCGCATGCACTCTCGGTCGGTTTTATGTACGCATTTCGATCGACAAAGAGGGTGAGGCGGTTGAATGAAAATTTACATGACAAATGGGCAATCGCTACTGCGACCAAATATTTGTAATTTGTGTCTTCAATCTCTTAGATCCCTACATCCAAGTGGTTGTGCGTAAGGAATACTGCGTAACTCGGTTAACATAACGTTGAACCTGTAATAGTAAGGTTTCTCGATGGTATATTCATATATTAGCTCAAAGGTAATGAATATTGATTTTATTAATATATCTTCCTTTTTCCTAGACCCTTACATCCAAGTGGATTTGCGTCAGGAATACTACGTGACGCGCATCGAAACGGGCGGACTGCCGAACACCGGAAAATGGACTGAAACACTCGAAATTAGCTATAGCAACAATGGTGAACATTGGCAAAGGGTAAGTGGATATACATTCACATTCATTCAAGACATTAACACAGGAGGCTCACCATTAACTCAAGCTGGTCTAAAGTCAAACTCATACGAGATCAGCATGGCGTCATAGTGAGGTTTTGTATAGATAGCTAGAGAGAGAGAGAGTGATAGAGAGAAAGAGAGAGAGAGAGATTGATAGGGAAGGAGACAGAGCGAGATATAGAGAAATGTTTTCGATAATTTTCATCAAATACATATAGTAGATGCTAATTGGCTCAATAATCAGGCGCGGATCCAGAAAATATAGAACCTGGGGTTGCAACTGTATAAATTATCAGGCTGAACCGGGGGGGGGGGGGGGGGGG
>LQRL01173724.1:9092-19310 GCA_001703475.1 Hydroides elegans
CATTAACAATTAAAAGACTAAGAATCGTCAGCTGTCGCTTCCCGTGTGAACAAGCCCTTAGGGTTAATTTGAAATGTGAAGTTTTGCGCGAAAACCTTAGTGTAATGATTGCGCGACAAAATTGTGATTTGATGCGCGAACTTTTCATTCTGTACAGAGCTTTAGTCATGATGTAAAAACTGTGTGAAAACCTGGGGACTCTCTTCCCATGGGTCGGGGTAGGGTCGGGCAGCAGGTTTGGAGTAGGATTTGTATTGTTTACGAACGTGTTTCTGATAATAAAACCTTCGGACAAGTGGACCTTCGGACAAGTGATCTTCGGACATGTGAACCTTCGGACATGTGAACCTTCGGACAAGTGAACCTTCGAACATGTTGACTTTTGGACATGTGAACATCACCGTTTTATTTTTTCCTCTTTTTTGTTGCTCTGATAAACAGAATAATTTCTGAAATACATTCATTAGTACAATATTCAATTACCATAATTAGAATACAATTACTGCAATAGTGTTAAATATGATAGTTATAATCATCATTATACGTATGATTTATAATAATTTTTTTTTTCATTCATTATAACAATCAAGCACATTACAATAATCATGATTATCATAAACATTACAAAAAATCTTGTAATTACTATTTAAAAGATTGCAATTTTAGCGATTTTAGTGTCGATATGTTTTTATCAATTTTATATTTATTTACTAAAGGTGACCATTATTATTTATTTCAAAATAAATGAAATGATGATAATGACAACAATAATGGTCAATATTTCATATATATCATGATTGTTTTTGCTTGCTAGTTTCTTCTTTCACCAACAAGAGTTAATCACATCAAGAGGCTCTGAATAAACTTTAATTTACTCTTTACTGACCATGCACGATATCATAATCGATCATACATCCCCTCCTCAATCGTTCAAAGAGTAAGCAGCCTTGGACATGCTCTCAGTTCAAAAAGAGCACCCCACGAGGTTTTCCTCAAAAAAGGTGTTCCTTTTCAAAATTGATCCAGCTACAAACTTTCAAAATTTGCTATCTAGCTACAAGAATTTAAGGAACAACTTTTTCAATAATTTTCTATTATTTCTAAATCCAATTGATTTTTTATTTCAATTGTTTTCAGTAATATATAGCTAGGCGTTCTAACTTGAAATGTTATCAAAATTTGGTATTTTATAGAAGTATTTTGATTGTCACTTTTCACAAAAGGTGTTCCTCACCAAAATCTAGCTGCCTAGATGAGCGCAACGAGGCCAGCTAGCTACAGACACAAGCATAGGAACACCTTTTTGTAAAAATTGCTTTTCTAAATTTAATTATTTATTGTATATTTCAATGTATCGGGTGGTTTTATGGTCAAATTAACACTTTAAAAAAAATCAGGTCGTGGAGTGCCCTTCGTTCAAGCTTTGATCAATAAACATTTTTTCAACAATAGTATTAATAAGCGCGTGGTTCTTTCAGTTGATATTTTTTTTTGCATATGAAACTAATAACATAATTCACATTTCATTTACCTTTGTTATACATTTCCGCTGCTTTATTTGAAAAAAAACATTAATGTATTGCAGCCACTACTATTTTTACTTGAATTAAGAATTCGAATAAATCTTATTGTAATTTTATTTGCAGGTTTTTTTATATTTGATTTGTAATTGGCAATCGGGGCAAGTGAATTAAAGGGAGCTGTTTAGAGGGGCGCTATCAAGGGACGGGCGTAACCCTCTTGGTGAAAATCACCTCGCTTTTAATAATGATATCTTTTCAAAATATAACGTTATTTTTATTCTCTGTAGATCGAACACTTAAACTTTTTATCAATGCTCTCATATTTACCGATCCAAATGCTTCATTGTCGGACTAATCACCAATGCCACGGTTATCCCTAAGTTACCGTTTGGTTTTAGCTAATAAGTCTCAATGACGTCATGGTGACTTCGAAATTACGTTAAAAGTTTGACGCAACGTTGGCGTCACAATATGAAGTCGATGTGACGTCATTTATGGCCTTGACGTAAGTCGAAGCTGCCAGGACAATATTTAAACATCAGCTAACATGTGGGGGTTTTCGCCGGGGGAGGGGGGGGGGGTGGGTGGGGACTTTGGCTTCGCCTAGCCTGTAAAAATGGCATTGCAGAATTCTGGGTTCTGCACCTGATCTAAATGCGAGTTGATATGTTTGCTCTAAATTGCAAATAAATATACACTGATATGGTTTATAATTACAAAACTATATGAAATATGATAAAACGCCTTAGCGGGAACAAAGACACCCCGTTTGCCCACCCCGTCACCACTCCCCTTAAGGGAGACAACGCGTTAAAGCATGGATCAATATTTAGATTTTTTACTCACTCATTCATCGAGAAAAAAAACCTTGAGTATAACCCCCTCCCCCACAATCATTTGCGTGGCCTTCATACACGCGCAAACAAAGAAGTGAACAAAATGCCTCTTTTGCTTGCTCAAAACGTCCTCGCCCTCCCCCTTTCTCATGTTTTAGTTGCGACGCAGTAGATTTAGATACAGTGAGCATGGTGTGGAATCAGCTGGTTTTGACTTGAAGCAGTGAAAACTGGAATCTGAGCAACTAGTGCTTTATAAGAAAGGATTAATAAATAATGAGCTGAAAACGTTTTAAAAACTTTGCTCAGTTGACATTGAAATTTCACAGGAGCTCATCTCTGCATATAGCACGTGAGAATGATAGATTAAAAATAGAGGATTACATTGTAAAAATAGTCACAGACATTGTTCTTTTAGATAGTCAACAGGTTTTTATCTTGATGTGAATAGGGATTCAAATGCAAGTAAGTAAAATTGTTAGAATAAGCGTTTCGGTAGCTTCTTATTGCTCTCAAATCTTAAGGTCAGAACAAACTTTATATTTCTGGACGCCTACAAAACTGAATTGTATAGGCCTACAACCAAACCTTGGCAAATACGTTCCATTTCTGAAACAAAAAAATCATTATGTTTCATAAGAGCTATTAATACATGTTTTTTCGCTTAAATTATAATAATAAATACTTATTTCTAGAAAATTAAAAAGAAAAACATAAAAGATATGAACATAAATTCGCTCATGTCCGCTTTTTTTTTATGCAAAGGTCAGTAGATAGGTCGAAAGTGGTATTAAGTATTTTATTACCAGATGATACAAGTCCAGAATGGTCAACTCATCTTGTGACTTATAACTTTAACTATTAAATGCAACATAGCTGCCTTGACTGAGCGTTTGACTGATACAAATGACAATAAAATAAGTAATATAACAGATTGTTAAAGTGCAAAAAGAGTGAACGCTTCATTCAGATCGGGATTTGGCCCCTGGATCGAGTGACTGATTATAGTCGGTTGTGTATACTGTCTCTTATTTCATGCTTGACGTTGTTTTTATAAAGAAAACATAAGGCGAGCGCCTTCGGTCCCTCCCTTGCGGTCTCCCTCGGGGAAAATATTTTGCCGCATTTTCCTGAAAGCATGAAGTATTATTATATTACTATATACATGTAGAGTTCGACGAAAATGTAGTTAAACCGATATCGCTCGGTTCACTTTCAAAAGATTATTTGAATTTCTCAGTGGAAGGGGATGATCTTTATTTTATGAATAAACATGAGAATAATGTTAACGTCTCATCTGGGTGTGAGGGGAGAATATCGATAGGCTCTATATGAACCTTATTTTGGTTTCCGTTTGTCGTCGGGTTTTAGAGCGACCTTTAACCAAATTTGAAAATACTTAGTATAAGATCAAACGACAACGTCTTTTCGACGTCGCATCCTTAAACGACATTACAGTATGACTATTGCAGAGTAGATTGTTTCATGTATGTCTTTCAATTTGCGGGCGTCTTCTTTAAAAGACTAGATCCGCGATATCCGTTCACACACCAGAATGCAATACCAGTTTCTAGGACATCACATCACTGCGTAGGTTCAATGCATTTATCATAATTAGCAATCATCTGAAAGGAGAAACTATAGCCTTTACAATGTTTTGTTTCTCCCTCTGCAATGATGTTATTGTATTAAACACACATGGTCATCACATGTCCATTCTGTCCCTGAACAATGATTGACCACATTGAGTAAGTTACATTGTCAAGGAATTCTCCATGGTTACGAGTAATCGTGGTCAGAAAAATTGAAGGGATCCGTGCAACATCGAAGAGATCCGTGTTAAATCTGAAATTGACGTTTTGAGAAAAGAGGCATTGAATGTTTTTTTTTTTAAATTGGTCATTTATATGAGGATTGGTAAGTAGCCAAAGGATGAAATTATTATGATCACATTGATTTTATAATTGAAGTATACATGTATATGGATCTATGATCATGTTACACTTTGCCATACATTTTGGCGAAACACTTTAAGTTCACTTAACACATTGTTGCACGGAGCCTTAATAATATTAATTATATTATTGTGATAACACAGGGGACTTAAGGCCTGGCAACACGGAAATAATGGGGAGATGCGGAGATTTTTATATTCTTCGTTAAGTGTATGTCAGACATGCGATTTTCCATCGCCGATCGATCGCCGATCGATCGCCGATCGATCGCCGATTTTAAATCGTAGGATAATCGTAGAAGTGTGACATACCTTGTGACGCATCGCCGACAGTCGGCGATCGTCGGCGATTCATTTTCCTGCGATCCAACATGTTGGATCGCAGAAGTCGGCATCGCAAGCACTTCAAAGGAAATCAATGCTGTTGAAGAAACTTTCGTCATGTTGGTGATAGATTTTGTAGAATATGCTTATTTTAGAATCAGATACATGAGTTAATTAAAGTGTTTTGCTATTTTATTGATTTGTCACTATGCGTAACCAATTATGACGATAATTTAAATGTTACGATGATTGCAAATACGTTATTGTGGTGTATTTTACTATAACGTTATTTATTGCGTCGAAACATTAAAATTTATGTAGGAATTAAATAAAACACAAAACGAAATATTTATAACTTATAAATCTATTTCGTTTCATGTGTTATTTAATTCCTACACGTGTTCCTTAGAAAAAATAAAATATTTAGAATATATAACATAGCTTCTGTTTTGACATCTTCAAAAGAGGAAGAATTGATCGAGTGTTGGAAACCTTTATCTATTTTATAAGACCCAGGGTTAAACAGCTTTTCTAAAAAAAAAATGTCCGACAGGGAAATGCTTTACGTGAAATATCGGAAAAGCTTGGTACAACAGGTTAATTCTTTCATAAAATCAAATGTATTTTATTTTATGATAATAAGCATGTTTGTTATGTGCTTATGAATATGCATTTTATATTTCAATTTGAAAGACGTAAATCATAATTTTACGTAACAAGCATAACTACTTTCAAAGCCAGATTCAAACAATTTGCAATCGTTTTTTTTTTCATTAAAATTTCTATCAGAATACATAAGGAATCACAAGACAATCGCAAGCAAAATCGCATGTGTGACATACCAAGTCGGTGGCTGTCTGCAACTACGATTTTAAATCGGCGATCAATTGGCGATCAATCGGCGATCGATCGCCGATTTAAAATCGCATGTCTGACTTATACTTAAAAGGCTTAATCAAAGATCATATATTTGTAAGAACAAGGATCATTGTATCCGCGTGGCCAGGCCATTATAATGATCATATTGTCCTTTGCTAGAATTGATATTATATTCATGACATGAAGATCGTGATAAAGGGAATATCTACCCAGCAATTCTTACAATAAAAACACATACCTGGTTATATTAGCGTTTTTGAAAGCATATTTTTGTGTTTTCGATGCTAGCTGCGTTTTGAGATCATGAAACACAAAATATAATCACGCTTAAATATATCAACCCCGGACATTGTAGCCATGCATACTCACATTGTCATTTATTTCTTGTTTCAAATCTTCCTGAATAGGGATTAGTGCCAAAAAGATATACCCTCTAGAGTCTAGAGTAGCATCTTTTGGGTATGTATATTTACACGTTCGCAACACATACATCATAGGCACATTTTTAAACATTGCGCGTTTGATAAGTTGATGCTCTATTTGAATGGAAAATATTGACCAGTGTGTTAAAATGCTAATGAGATATATTGCTAACGAGAAAACGATTATATCGCATGGTGGGAATATCATTCTTTAACGAGCTGACAATAAGCTTTTTGTAATAACAGTGATCATGAAATAATTGTTGTTAATTGTGGGAAAAAATACTATAGTATTAAATGAGTAGCCTACAATAATCAGAATAATGATAATTAACACAACAACAATTTAAACTACCGCGCATTACATTGACCATAAATTGTCTTAATCTAATTAATCACTGATAAAGGAAACTAATGGTCATATGATATTCGTGGTAATCTTATAATTGAATCTAAATGACGAATTCCAATTTCATGTTCAAACTGAATTTGTTTGTGTTAGGTAAGTGGCATTGTTGATAGTTGTTTTAATGATACGTAATTGAATTTATACAATAAGTCGTTTTAGAATGAAGCAACATTTGATTTATGCAAGGCGTTATTTCAATTTCAAAATAAGTTCATGTATCTCAACAACTATCTTTTAAAATTGAATGTGTTTACATTCTCGCCTTAACTAGTGCTAGCCGGAATATCAAACAAAAATTACCCCCGACCTAACGTTTATTACCCTACTTATCCTCGGATGTCCCTCAAAAGCTCCTTTATTCACATAAATTTTAACCATTTTTCACGAAAGTTATGTCACTTTTTTTTGTTTTTTTTTTCGTAATCACACGATTAGAAAGCATGACTTGCGCAATCAAAACATAGCAAGGCTCTACAAGTACTTGCATATTCGATATTTTTGACACACAATGAATGATTGATAATAAAGCGTTTTCCGTCAAATAATATATATCGATGCAACAATGTCATATTGGGCATACATGGTATCTTGAAATCTGACGTCACAGCGTAAGTGACGTGCGTTTTATGCATGCATGAGATATATTTGAGATTTATGCATGCATGAGATATATTTGAGATTCACGCACGCATGAGATATAATTGAGATTTATGCATGCATGAGAAATATTTGAGATTTATGCATGCATGAGATATATTTGAGATTTATGCATGCATGAGATATATTTGAGATTTATGCATGCATGAGATATATTTGAGATTTATGCATGCATGAGATATATTTGAGATTTATGCATGCATGAGATATATTTGATATTTATGCATGCACGAGATATATTTGAGATTTATGCATGCATGAGATATATTTACAATCAGCCGTCACATCGACGTCAATGAACTGCCTTGCCTTGCCTTGCCTTGTCCGACGTAAAAAACGTATATATTCTCACAGATGTCAATTTCTTACTTATTTCCACAGTTTGATAACGATACACTACAGCCACTTCGTGTCTTCATGAACTTTTCATACCCTGCAGTTTATTTATTTCCTTTTCTCGCTAAAAGGTCACGGAATATATGTCAGTGTGACATAACGTAGCATTAAGTGCACTTAACATACAATGTATATAAATATGGTTTTATTTCTGTTTTTAAGGTAATTGAACTGTCAATAGATGCACTAAGGAATTCACTAAGGTCTTAAATATTTTTTTATAATAAGGTGATAGATGAGCTAGGTTACGATAGGTCACAGTAAGCTATGTGAAGTGTTGACAATGCAATATTTTGACTTTTATGCATGTACATGTGATATACACGTATGTATCTATTTTTGAATTTAGGACAAATCACCCCGGACATTTCACCCCCAGAGTATTTACATGTTCGGATTATGAAGGGTGTGTATGTTGCGCCCCAGTTGACCCTTTATGATACATAGACCTATATCAAAACGTTAATTTGCACCCTCCGTTCGCCCCGGTTCAACATTGTTTTTCTGAGTAGTAAAAATCAAAATATCGTTACTTGAATTTCAATGGTCATCATTTTATCCGAGTTGTACATACGTCGCTACTTAGCAGCCTAGACCTTCTCGTTTTTGATATCGACTAGACTACTCGAAAACATTGAGATATAAATTGGGAGAGAGCTGTTATATGAATTTAATAATATAATTATCTCAAGTATTTCTCGAGATAATGATTATGATCATTCACGTTAATGTATATTTTACGACTCTATCATATCTATTTTTACTCTTCACTAACCAATTAATTTTAATATTTGCATATTATGCATAGTTTAAGATGACATGTATTGTGTGATACCTGCACTATTTTTATGCGAATCTCCCTCCTTTCAATATATGAAACCGGACCCAAGGAGGTGAACTTGTGGTCTTTATCTAGGTAGAGGGCTTAAAATAGGTTGTCAGTCGAGATGGAGACCTCATAGGTAAGACGTCATCCGACGTTGTTGAAACATTGGTGCGATATAGCCGGCAATGAGTACTCAACGTTGAGAAAAACGTTAGGTTTGGTCAGTGACATTTTTTGTGTGATTTGTTTTGTAATGGCGCATGGTCATTAAAGTTCCATTTTTCCGGTTAGAACATAGCTCGTTTGCTGCAAATTTGGATAATTTAATTCTGGGGTGCACAATGGCGACCCTGGGACCCAAGTCGATATCTGTCTTAAGCCAATTAATTTTGAAAGAACCTGACAGAAATGGTCAAATTCTTTCGGGAAAAGTGTCAAACATTGGTCCTAAAATCAAACATATGTCAAAGGAAAAGGGGAGAACAGGGTAATCTATGCACAAAAATCAAGAAAAAGTCCTGAAAAATCATTTTTATTATTTGTAATATGCTAATAATTAATGATAAGTACGAAAATTTGCAAAAAGCCCGCGTTTTAGAAGATGTATATGCTACAGAAAAATTGGGAAAATTGCAAAGAAAATAAAGGAATAATTAGGTTCAAACACGTTCTCAGGACAATACGTTGACTTTAATTTTGTTTGTCATATTTAAGAGACGGTTCATCCATTATTATCTCCTATCTTTTGCCCCAAAATTTCCATCAAAATGTCATGCTAAGCAATAGTAAAAGGTTTAAGGATAATGTGAACAATAAAAAAAATAATAGCGTCCACGTTCTATATAGACCACTGTGTCACGTTTTTTACCATTTTACAAAAAAAAAGTTAACTCTGATTATCCTTTGCCAGTAGCAGCTTAATTTACATCGTATTCACGTTATGTAAAGTAACAACAAACGTTCATTGCCACATGGGTAATACAATAAGTAACTAGATGAATGATGTGCTCCTAAAAAAGCACAATTATCTGCAATCTATTCTTTTACTATATTTTAATAATATGTTATTATAATTATTATTTTATCGATTACTAGAGAATAAGATCCAATTTTAATGTTCATTATTTAATATAATCTAGCTAAAGATCAATATGTAGGCAAAATATGCATAGCTACGTTGTTAGCTTTATTAAATAATTAAGTCACAAAATAGATGTCATATTTAATAAAACCTGGAGTTCAAATAATTTGCTTCAAAGCGAAGTGAGATACTGCACAGTGGACACGACTAGTATTGATTATGTGTCACATGCAGTGCTCTTATATAGCGAGCCTTGATTGATGACGTCAATGACGTGTGCAGTATAAATGAGACACACCTCTAAATGAGCCAATTAGAGGGCAGGGATTCCACTCAGTGGTTTCAGCAAGGCGAAGAAAAATGACATTTCGATTTAGGGGTGGGTGTCTTAAAAGTTGAATATCTTCTAAACCGTTTATCAAATCGTTTTCTTAATACCCTATGCTCCACCTTTGATAGTTATTTTATATTATTGTATATAAATAAGGATAGGTTATGATTCGTTACATATAGAAAATCGATTCACGGGAACAAATTCAATATTATCGAGTGATTGCAATATCTGCATATTTTCGTAAACGAAAAGATTGCAGATAAAAATAGTTTTATTGAATCATAAATACTTGAAACAACCAAAATATATAAACTTTTTAACCGTTACCGCTTTGCGTATTCCTTGATGTTGCCTGAGCTATAAACCTGTATTATTTATAATTTTCTTGCACTGCATAACTGACAAAGACAACCATAGGAAAGCCCATAAACCTACCATGTCGGGTCGACATGATAGGGTTAATGAGTGCATAGACAGGTCGAGGTAAAACATTCAGAAAAAATAAGCAAAATTGATAAAACTATGGACCTGGCCACTTATTGTTATATTTTTGGTGGGGGGGGGGGGGGGGGGGGGG
>LQRL01173749.1:2168-15120 GCA_001703475.1 Hydroides elegans
CACCAAAATATTAATCCCATTATTATCTTAATCACAGAGGGCCAGCCTTCAAAACAGGAAAACATTAACATTGATGTTTTTTGCCAATTGAATTGTAATTTGGCTGATTTTGTTTCAGTAACTACGCCCTGAAATGGGCACCAGACGCCAAATTTCATAAAGAAATACCGGAAATGTTCACGGGAGCTGATCCAAATAAGGTGGTGACATACTTGGCACCGGACGACCCATCTTCGTTCTCGCTTGCGACGCCACCTACCGATCGTAAGTGCAAAACAACTCAGTCCAATAGCTTAGAGAGAGAAAAAACATTATACGTCCAAAACATCAAAAAAGTTTTTATAAGAATAATTTTCAGATTCAATTTATACAACTCCGTATGTGAAAGAAGAGTAGTATAAGGTATATACGCAACCAAATATTTTACTGAATTACCTCTGCTTACAAGACGCCAGAGTATAATCGATATGTGAATGATGATTTTAAACTTGTATAATAAAACCAATCGAATTACCCTATATATAAACCACTTCTGCTAACACAGGCCGCGAGGGTTTAATAAGTACATGTAAGTGTAAGATGATATAATATACAACAACCAACCAAATAGCGCTTTATAATCAAACCGACTTGTGCTACTACCATAGGCCGCGAGGGTATGTTGGGCGAATGGTCGTTCAAAACCAGTCACCGTGAACTTTGGACCGCAACATCCGACTGCCCACAGTGTGCTGCTAGATATAATGAATACAAACCAAGCAAATAAATGGTCCTCTATGAACCACTCTTTCTAACAGGCCGCGAGGGTATGGTGGGTGAATGGTCGTTCCGAAACATCACCGTCAACTTCGGACCGCAACATCCGGCTGCCCACGGCGTGTTGCGTCTTGTGGCCACTGTAGACGGAGAGACGGTGATTCGTCTCGATCCACATATTGGCCTGCTTCACCGTGCCACCGAGAAATTGATTGAGCACAAGACCTACTTGCAGGTAAAGTTTAGAATATTGACGTAATTGATAATTTGAGGTTAAAGTATGATGAATATATGAAACACTGCGCAACTGAGAAATTGATTGAGCACAAGACCTACTTACAGGTGAGTTTATCATTATGAATATTGACGTAATTAATTATTTGAGGTTAACTATGATTAACTGCGCCACATAGAAACTGGTTGAACATAAGACCTACGTGCAGGTGGGTTTATGAATATCGCCTTGTAAAAACTTCTATGAATGTTTAAACCATCAGGAAATATTTCAGTTCACTTTAATGGTGAGAAAGTAAAGCGCCACCGAGAAATTGTTTGAGCACTTGAAGACCCAGTTGTAGGTGAGTTTATGAATATCGCATTAGTCAGGGTGATATTGCACTACATAATGCGTCAACCATGTAATAAAAAGGCCACATAACCATATCCCTTTCTTCTCGATTACAGGCCCTGCCCTACTTCGACCGACTCGACTATTGCTCGATGATGTGCAATGAACAGCCTTGACTCTTTAGAGCAACTCATACCTTTCTTTTTACCAATATAAATGACCCATCCCTTATACCTTACCCTTTCCTCCTCTCCATTGCAGGCCCTACCCTACTTCGACCGCCTCGACTATTGCTCGACATAAAAAACTCAAACAAGAACAAAATTAGCCTATATCCATATAGCGACAAGCCGGCTCGACAGTTTACAGCGACCAATCCCTTTCTATAAACCAATATAAATATCTCATTACCACCCTCTTTTTTGTCAATTTCCAGGCCCTGCCCTATTTCGACCGCCTCGACTACTGCTCGATGATGTGCAATGAACAGGCCTACTCATTAGCTGTCGAGAAGATGCTCAACATCGAGATCCCAGAGCGCGCCAAGTGGATCAGAAGTAGGTTTCAATTAGTAATTTTGGTTCTGCAAGGGGAGAGAATCAGTATTTTACGAGAAATAGTGTGTTTGACGAATAAATGTTACTTGAGACGCCGATCGTGTCAGACAAATCTAAACTCGATAGATACTCTTTGTGAAATAGCAATTACAGTGCACCACGTTTAATTTGAACACGGATAATTTGAAGTTCGGATAATTTGAACTAAATTCTCCGGTCCCGATTTTTTTCCTCTATATATTATACCAAATTTGCTTCGGATAATTTGAATTTTTCACTTCGGTTAATTTGAAGTCGATTTTAAAGACATAAGGTGTATCTCGAAAGGGGTTGCAATTGAATAAAGATGGTCTCGCAAGCAAACAATTGGACAATAATACCCCGTTTGTTCTATTAATCTCTGCATTGAAGTTGCATAAAATGATTTGTTTGCCCATATGAACAAAGATTGTTGCCTTGTCATATTAATCCGAAATCAATGGGAGGGTTTGATCTTTTTCGTCACATCATGAAGGGGAGTGAAAACAGACAGAGCAAACATATTCATGTAAACATCAATAAGTAACCTTTGTGATCCAAGAAAATGCATAGTTTGCATGTCACTATGCACTGATGATTTTTGATTGCAATTACTTGTCTGTTCAGTGATATCATTCTATTATAATTTTATAGTGAAATTTTGGAAACAAACTATTTATGGCAACTATTAAGGCTATATTTCATGTTCTGGTTTTATTTATAAAGAAACTAGAATATCTAATGATACTGATAATAATAATATACAATCGTGCCGTGGAATGACAATTATTATAACGCGATTGTATGAAGGAGAAGAGGGGGTGGGGGTATATTATTTGTGGGCTATGATATTTTATATAAATAATGGAACTTCGGATAATTTGAACTTCGGTTAATTTGAACTATTTTCTCCGGTCCCGAGGACTTCAAATTATCCGTGGTGCACTGTATTTTCATTATCCTGTGTTATATGTTTCTAACTATGCATAATCTTTATGTTAGTTATATTAGTATATTCGTGCTACAGAGATTTTCTCGTAAAATGCAGATCCCTCCTCTATGCGTTCTATGCTGGGCCGTTATTATGATGTGATGATAAATTTTGTGTTCATTAGGTCAACACAAAAAAATGTTTAAATGAAAATTCATTTATTGTATAATAAAAGGGAACAAGAAACGTATATTTTAATAGATTGGCTGTTGTCATGATTTGCTCAAATTTAAAATCGAACTAGAAGGAACATTTCAAATAATTTGCTTTAAGTAAGATAAGCATTTAGAGAATAAACTAAACGTAATTGTACACCTGTTATGGGTATTTTCAACTCTTAATTTAATGTTGTATCTCAGTGCTTTTGCAGCGTATCTGGCTCCAATCGCTCATGTGAGTACATACAAAATAGGACAACACATGTACCTTATATGCCCATGAAACTCCATGCCATACAGTTTTGTAATGCATGCATGAATATGGTCCAGGCCGTTTACTCTTCCCTAAATCAAAAATACTCCTAAGAATTAATGAACGATTTCTATGAAAAAAAAAACTTGAAATCAAAAGTCCTTAGTAGACAGCCTGATGACCGCTTTTCGCACAATCAAGGTGAACGTCGTGATGTCTCTGTGGTGCCGTATCCATCTCAACAATGGCATGTTTATGTTAACCCCATTATGTTTGTTTTCTAGCTTTATTCGGGGAGATTACGCGTTTAGTAAATCACACGATGGGCATCGGGACACACGCACTGGATGTGGGAGCGATGACGCCGTTCTTCTGGTTGTTCGAAGAGAGAGAGAAGGTGAGATAAATAAAAACTGTATATTCTGGAACAATTAATGTTTATTGTTCATTTTCAGGTTATATTCTAGATTGCCCGGCGGAATCGTTCGATCTTCGCGTTTTCGAGATGTGGACAAGCCTGAGGAAAACATTTTTCAAAAATATCTTGTCACATCGATGCTCTTTTCTCATTTTGGTAGCTGCTTATTTGTTTTCGTTTGACAATATCAGACGACGATACAACATTATATTCGGTCCCTAGCATTCAATGCACCATATGATATTGAAAACAAATCTGAATTTGCATAGGAAAGTGCTCCTTTATTCATAGTATATTTGCAAAAGAGCATCGATTGTGAAATAAGGTTTCCTAAATGAGGTCCCTGCAGCACAAAATACCATGCACCCACTCTGGAAGATAAACAACAAACACCACAAACACGCTACATCGGGAGCATAGATTATTACACAAGATATCCCCTTTATTTACCAATTTTCACTTTATATATTCTTATGTTACATTTTCTTATTTTGACACCAGCTCTTATTGAGGAGAGTAGATATACACAAAAGGCGACTGCATGCACACATATTACATTAAATGTGATATATGTTTCTGATAAAAACATACTCGTAAAATATCAATGTTTTATAACATTGTTGTTTGTTTTCGAAAACAAAAACACAGCTCTGTTTGGAGAAATCACCCGTCTCCTGAATCATTGCCTTGGCATCGGTTCTCACGCACTTGACGTCGGGGCGATGACGCCCTTTTTCTGGCTTTTCGAAGAGCGAGAAAAGGTTTGAGAGAGAGCTCACAAAAGAGCTGCTTGATCGTGATAAACATAGTCGTCCTTTTTTGGAGGCTTTCCCCCTTAGTTGCGCACATCTTCGCTCAACTGTGCTATCGCGCTTGCATGTCTTTTTTTAATTGCATCGCTTAAATTCGCATTTTAGGTTTTTTAGCCTTAAATGGTTGCGGCTGATTTAGCTGTTAAATATTGTTTTAATGTTCTCAAACAGAAATGAGCAATGTGTACCTGATGTTGTCTCCCATCATGACTTTCATGCATGGCGCTAAAAGTTAGTTTCTATTGGTTGCCCTGTTTGAAAGTCATAGAATTCTATAGGCCGGTTTTGTCCCTCATCGTATTTGCCGAATTCTCGAAACGGAAATAAGAAATGTGGTTGTTCATAATACAAATGTACATGTAGCTTCGTCCGATGCCACGATGCCGGTACGAGCTATTAAAGATGCTTTATATAAGTGGTTTGAGAGGCATCGAGAGAAAAAATGATAATTCAGGTGATCAGATGCAAAAATTGCAAAAGTCGTACCTGAGGCATTCCATGCCAAATCATCCAACGGTCCCCGGGTCATGGTTTTTAAATTCTTTTTATATTTAAACCATGTTAACCTCAACTGATTTGATGGGGATATGCAAAATTTTAGCTCCGAAATCGAAATAACCTATGAGATATGGGCTCTTAAGTAAAGAGGTGCCTCGAGCCACTTAGTCGTGAATAAATCATTAGGTCTAATGATTTATTCACGAATACCGATCGAATAACTATTGCATCGTTCAGGATGTTCTATTTACGGGTTTTAAATGAAAACAAAACCGGGAGATTATTCATAGAGTGACATACAAACACATACCGGCGACAATGAATCGATGACTGAGAAATGCTCATGTCTGTTATATCGCTTAAAGCATGGCTTAAACTCTCCATGTGTCTTTTTAGCACAATTATCATGATTTTAATATCAAATATTGAGTACTCGATGCTACTCCCACGTATGAAGCAAAATAGAATTTCTAAATAATGAGCTTGTTTGTTTTATTCGTCTGTGAAGATATGCATATTTAATTTTATTTCTTGGTCTTTGGTAATACATGTTCTTTATTCTTCAAATTCTCGAATTCTAATTCTATGCTGTATTCTCTTTATTGAATTTATGGCTTTAGATAGTTTTATATTGTAGCTCTGCTGGATAAAGATAAAATATTATAACAGTAATGCACATCTAGAAATAAACATGATCTATTCTAACGAAATTGGCTTGAGACATCTTGCAAAAAGTAGATAACAGTGAGTAGAAATATCCAATAGTTTGTATTCCCCATGGGATTTAACTAGAAGTAAACATTCTGTATATACAAAACTTATTGCATATTTTATTACCTTCAGCTTTCCCTTGCAGTATCAATGCAAATGTATGAAAGTTTAACGTGCATATTGAAACTGTTTTCTAAGATTATAAATACATGTTGAACGTGACATCGAAAGGAATTGTTTTCAATTTATATCAATTGCCGTGTATGTTCTTTCCTGTTAATATGTGAAGAAAATGTTGAACATTGCTTTGTAAATAAAACGCTTTGACTGTTAAATGGTTCTGCATGATTACAAGTAAAATTTAATAAAAAAGGAATTAATTTTAGTCCATCAATTTGAAACTATCTACGATATTCCGAGATGACTTATCTTCATTTTAAGTGCTATATTGCCTTTATGGTTTGATCAATACCAAGATTTTAAGATAAAAAACTCATAAATATGTCAACACCAAATTAAAAAGTTATTTGGGAATGTATGTCTTCTCATTAACTCAACATCTTTTAAAAATGATAGCTTCAAGTTGTCGCAAAATATTATGTAACGATTACATTAGACTTGGGCATTGTTGGTTGTAATATTTTAGGATAAGTAAATTCTATTTTAGCTAACTTTTATTTCCGTTTTTGAGATGTCTTATGAACAAGAAATACACGCTTCCCCTCTGTTTTAGATGTTCTTTCAATAATGTTCAATCAGACATTTTTTTTCGTCTCCTTTTGTTTTTGCTTTATCTGTTGTCAGTTAATATAGATATGAGTAATCTTTACCCCAATGCTAATGTCTATTATTGTATTCAATATTATTCAATTCAAAGCTAGAACTGCAATATGGCATTGTGTGTATGTGAGAGAAAACTATAGGCACCCATCATTATGTGAAATTAAGTAACAAACCGGCCCTAAAAGGGTTGCCCGTGTCGTTTGACAAACCACGTGATTGAATTTAACCACAAAATCATTCTATTTCTTCATCTTCAATTCCTCAGCTCTGCGAATTCTACGAGCGCGTCTCCGGCGCCCGCATGCACGCCGCCTACGTTCGCCCTGGAGGCGTCGACCGCGATCTACCGCTTCAGTTAATGGACGACATCTACGAATTCTGCCAAGGATTCACATCGGTCCTTGATGACACCGATGATATCTTGAGTCATAACCGCATATGGACCAATAGGCTGCAGGGTGTTGGTGTGATATCGGCGGAGGATGCGCTTAACTGGGGATTCAGGTATTTTGGAGTTAGATGAGTTGAATATGTGGTTGAATTTAAGCTAAATATTATATAATTTGAACGATTTTTGAAACAATTTAAAATATTGATTCCATGTTTCGAATCACGATATTATTTGATTCAAATAGAAAAATAATTAAGTTAAATAAATAAAACATAAAGAAAAAAAAACATGCAAGTAAACTTTTAAAACAATGTTATGCATATACCGTATATAGAACCAATAGTCGAGTTGCCCTAAGAAAGAACATTGTATCACCCCTTTGCATGAACATCTTAATTCCACCGTGTTTCCTATGCAGTGGCGTGATGCTGCGTGGTTCTGGCATCAAGTGGTATTTGCAAGTACCATATGTTTCATGTACCGGTCCATATACAAAATGTTTAGCGTGCACCCCTTTGCATTCGCACATCAATGCATTGTTTTCTCCTTTGTAGAAATGTATTCGTGAAATTATCAATAAATGTTCATTCCCTCTCCAGTGGCGTGATGCTGCGTTGCTGTGGCATCACGTGTGATCCATATTTTTATTTACCATCTGTTATATATATTTTTTCCCCTTATCATCAGTGGCGTGATGCTGCGTGGTTCTGGTATCAAGTGGGACTTGCGCAAATCACAGCCCTACGACGCCTACGACAAAGTGGAATTCGATGTGCCCGTCGGTGAGAAGGGCGACTGCTGGGACAGGTGTGTGGGTTTTGTAAAAAAATATATAAAATGATAAATAAATAACTGTAAATCAAAATTAGGATTGTTATACACTCACGTTCGCGTCTCATGCGAAAACCAGACGCGTACCTAGGCAAAATCCAAACGCGATATAGATGAACTAGGGAGCACAAAAAACGCATCTAGACGCACTTGAATTCTTTGTTAAACGAGAGTACAGCTGTATAATATGTTTATCTAAATCTTTAAATGGATTGTGTTGATGTTCTTTTGTATGATAGAATACAGAATGGACAAATATTTGAGTTGGTTATCTAAAGACGACCTTGATCAAAATATGAAATAACTCGTAGTAGGTGTAAGCATTTCCTTAGTTTAAGTCAATAAATCTAAATATAAGTCTAAAATAAGTCTAAAATTGTACCATATTTAGTGATCTTTTAATTATCAATCTTTTAGGAATCATCTAATTAAATAGTTATATATAAATTCATTTTGCATTTTGTGCACAGGTATCTGTGCCGCATGGAGGAGATGCGTCAGTCTTTGAACATCATCCACCAATGTCTCAACAAGATGCCTCCGGGAGAAATCAAGGTCGACGACCATAAAGTGTCGCCGCCCAAACGGGCGCAAATGAAGGTATGCACAGAAATTTTCTGTCACATTATATAAGAAAGCATGAATCAAATGGAAGAAAGTGTAATCCATAATGTGATCGGTTTATCTCGCTAATAAAATGAACATTCATTGACTGGTATTATGAGCCATAAATGAAACAATTATATTAACATCGATACAGATGGATACATGTATTTAATATAATTCGAGCATTGCATATTGCCGATCTCCGAAAGAAAAAAACAACCAAAAGTATATTTGATGCTCTGTATATTTCATATAATGTGTAGGTATTTTTAGCCGTGTTATCTCCTGTTGATGTATCGTATAATGGTAATCCTTATGCCAATTTCCCCCAGAACTCGATGGAATCTCTAATCCACCACTTCAAGCTCTACTCAGAGGGCTACCAAGTGCCACCCGGAAGTACGTATGCGGCTGTGGAGGCGCCAAAGGGCGAGTTCGGCGTCTACATAGTGAGCGATGGCGGAAACAGGCCGTATAGGTGCAAGATCAAGGCGCCCGGATTCGCGCATTTGGTACGTCTTGGTGGTAGCTCTGTGTGGTTTTGCGTATTTTGTTAATGAAGAAAAGCCATACTCAAGAGTTAGCCTTCCGAGTTGTTACGTTCTTAGGCGTGTGATATTTGTTTAATTTTGCCTCATTTTACAGTAGCCTAGTTTGCGTTATACCAGCTCCAAATTTGTATGTGTGTGTAAATAATGTATTTCTTTAATTCATTAACGAGGACAAAAACTGTCGAAGGGAAGCTTTGAATGCGATTACTTTGCTTTGTCATGTTTCGAAAGACTGAATGTGTATGACTGTATCTTAGTGACGTTTTTCTTCTCAATGATATTCTCGACAATTTCTAATTTTAACTTTTGTAATAAGTGATTGTAAAGCCTACCTATTTCAATCATTTTGAAATGTACATGTGGGTATCATTGAATAATAAAAAAAAAATGGTATTGACACAATGACATTGTCCTATTCTATGTTACAGTCTGGACTGGAGAAATTGTGCAAAGGCGCTTTGGTACAAGATATCGTCACAGTTATTGGTAAGAAACTTTAAAATATTAAAATTCATTTTCGTTAAATGGCTTGGCGCAGTGATTTCACCACTCGCTTTGTTCCATATTTAAACAAACATAAAAAAAAAAACTTTGATAATCTCACGAAAAAACCACTTGTTTTGTTAGCATTACATGCTCTACTGGGATGAACTAATGAAGGTTACAAATTCAAATACATGTATAAATAAAAAGAAGAAACGCCGATGATACGATCTATATATCTTCTCACTTGTTTCGTTTCAGGTACTCTTGATGTTGTATTCGGCGAGGTGGATCGATAAGACTATTTTGATGCTGAATTTCGTCTTTAAAATGCCCCATCCCGTAAAAACAATGACAATGAGATTGTTTTAAATATAATAAATGGAAGCAAATAGTTGAAAGGCAACGTAAAGGACTATGTGATATTTGTCAATCGAAAGAAGATTTTTCTTGTGAATCCAATTGCTGCTTCAACACAATAATGAGGTGATAAAATAACTCAGACTCTGTTTGGTAATCTGATGATATAAATATGTCATCATGATAAATTTGAAGGCAGATGCCTTGAACGAAAGATGTTTAACACTTGTCATTTTGCTTGTGTTAATAATGTTATACATAGAAAAGTGGTTTTGCTTGCATATGAAATATAGGCCTACTGATATAGGAACTTATTTGATGTGCAGGTAAAACACGAACCATTTGTATTTTATGTTGTAGATAATACAAATAAAGTATTATTGAAATGAAATTTGTGTTTGATTTCCTGTGTTGTGTAAAGAAAGTGAAAAGAGTAAAAGATGCAAATGAAGAAAGAAAAAATGTAAAAAACTGTTACAGAGAAACAGATGGGAAAACCTATGTTTAGAAAAACCTCTGTTTTTGGACATTTTGGCCAATTTCAGCCATTTTCGGTGGCCGAATCTGGCCGAAACTGTAAAAAGGCACCTCTACAGACCAAGACCTTTCATATGAGCCCATTCCCAGATCTCTACGACCTTTCGTTACAGAGAAACAGTCTAGAAACCCTATGTTTAGAAAAACTGCTGTTTTTGGACAATTTCAGCCATTTTCGGTGGCCGAATCTGGCCGAAACTGTCAAAAGGCACATCTACAGGCCAAGACCTTTCATATGAGTCTATTCCCAGGTCTCTACGACCATTCGTTACAGAGAAACAGCCTGGAAAAGCCTTTGCTTAGAAAAACCGCTGTTTTTGGACATTTTGGCCAATTTCGGCCTTTCATATGAGCCTATTCCCAGGTCTCTACGACCATCCGTTACAAAGATACAGCCTGGAAAAGAATCGATGACGGACAGACAGACAGACGGACGGACGGACACCCCGAATCTATAGGCCCCCAACCTTTGGGGTTGGGGCCTAAAAAGGCCTGTCTCTATTTCAAGACTTATATGTATATATTTTACCAATTTATTTTTCGTGTTTGTCCTGTCCAGGTTTAAGGGCGTGTATGTAATTTAGATAAGAGTCGCGTCTGTAGAATGCCACGCAAAAGTTACTATCCTCGTGATATTGCAATTGAAATTTATAACACTTTCGCAACATGACATTTTGCATGTTGATGAAATGACGTTAGATTTATAATCTACAACCAACATTTATACATGTTTTTACTTGTTTTTGAGCCCCAACCTGGGGTCTATAGAATTTGTCTCTTATCAGTCTGTTTATCTGTCAGTCACGCTAAGTGTATATATCTAAAACCACTGGGCCTATCAAATTCAATTGATTACATTTAAAGATAGTTTAATAAGATAGGACAATAATGCAAAGATAGTATTGATATAGGAGGTGTACGACAAGGGTTGATTATGTTTTTCACCAAAATATCTAAAGTCTCGAAAACGTTGACAATATTCATAGTTGGGTACTTATGCCTGCCTTGAGCCCCAGCGCAATTGTTAGTAGCGGCTCTCAGTTGAAATATTGAGTATTCCCCACAATTTCTCTTTTAGAATGTTTCCTTCATAACAATGTTAACTTATACGCAAAAATGGCTTACACCATTTTCTTACCCACAGATCCAATTGATATGTTCCTCACGTTTCCTTTCTAATAGCATTTAGCTTAACAGTGCTGTATTTGGGAAGGCAAAATAGTAAATTGTTAATATCAGTTTTGAATCCGACACAAGACTGATGGCGTTTTTAAGGGGTCTGCACCTTTAAAGATTACGCCTTCAACGGAGCCCCTGAGAAGACTATGTTAGGGGGGGTTCATATCTAAATTCGCGCATCTGAGGTCGAAACAAAGGTTTGATTTGGTGTATTATACTATCCAAATTGTTAAAATTTACTGTTTTATTTATGTTTTGTCAAATTCACTGTTAACTTGTATGCTATTTGGTTGTGTTTGAACGGTATTTTAAGTGTTATAATGATTGTTTACGTTGCAAGAATTTTACCAAATGAGCCATATATAACAATAAGTATCAAGTAAATTAGTGTGAATTTCAATAAAAAATAAATAAATACAAAGTACATTAAATATTTTTTATCACAAAAATGCAAGTCTAATCTATGAATAAGGAAACTGTAATGGTTGTTATATAGCACGACATTTTCGGACATATATCGAGCTCACTAAGTTAATGATTCCAAGTGTATCATGATTGCTTGTGTATATAACAACCCACTTAGAATAAGATGGACTTTATTTTATTGGGGAGCTTCATGTAGTGACCGAATTAGTGGAACAAAAATATCATGATTTTAAGTAAACATCATATTCACTTTTGACATTTAAAGTAATATCAAAGACATCTGATAAATCTTTATATATGTGTATGGCTACCTATTTCCTTTTCATAGTAATGAAATTCATACTCGTTTTGTGATTTTATAAACTTGTTTGCATTCTTTTTGTTAGCATTCTTTTTATTACAAATATATATTCTTATCTACCTGTTCTCGATACATTGAAACGTTCGAAAATGTCCTGCTATATGATATCCATAACAGTTTCTTTATTCATATAAATAGGGGTATAGGGAGTAGGTAGTGGGGTATAGGGAGTAGGTAGTTGTAGTACCTTTAGATTAGTTTGCACGCCATACTATCTAGCTGCATGTAGATGTAGATTACCGCTTTTTAACACTGCTTGTAGATGTAGTTTGATAGTAGCTCACTAATCATACTGGTCAGCACCTATTTCTACGATAAGCCTAATCTGGATTGGCTTATCTACTTCTCGCCCAGTGGCTGCTAGAAGGGTGCTGGACCACCCGGCCATACCCCGGTACACTGTCTTGGCTGACAGACTGAACCTGGGCGAGGGGCGGAGTACTGAGCAGCAGCAGTACTCTGAGTACCTGAAGGCGGCGGAAGAGTTCACCCGAACAAACGGCAACTTCAGGGGCAGGCGCAAGCCACTGCGTGGCGTAGCAGCTCGTCGATAGTGCAGCCAAGAACAGCTAGGTAGCTGTTCCAGCTGGATATGCTCTCTTGAGATGTCCTTTAGCAAGTGCCCAAGTACCATAAACGCTTATCACTCTCCATGACAGCACACCACAAACAAAGGCCCTCAGTCCCGGGCAAAGAGGGTGCTA